>NQII01000154.1:1184554-1267149 GCA_002778355.1 Clitarchus hookeri | reverse complement strand
TATCAACTAAACAAGCATTAATCCTGTAGCATCCTATATCAACTAAACAAGCATTAATCCTGTAGCATCCTGTCTCAACTAAACAAGCATTAATCCTGTAGCATCCTGTATCAACTAAACAAGCATTAATCCTGTAGCATCCTATATCAACTAAACAAGCATTAATCCTGTAGCATCCTATATCAACTAAACAAGCATTAATCCTGTAGCATCCTATATCAACTAAACAAGCATTAATCCTGTAGCATCCTATATCAACTAAACAAGCATTAATCCTGTAGCATCCTATATCAACTAAACAAGCATTAATCCTGTAGCATCCTATATCAACTAAACAAGCATTAATCCTGTAGCATCCTATATCAACTAAACAAGCATTAATCCTGTAGCATCCTATATCAACTAAACAAGCATTAATCCTGTAGCATCCTATATCAACTAAACAAGCATTAATCCTGTAGCATCCTATATCAACTAAACAAGCATTAATCCTGTAGCATCCTATATCAACTAAACAAGCATTAATCCTGTAGCATCCTATATCAACTAAACAAGCATTAATCCTGTAGCATCCTATATCAACTAAACAAGCATTAATCCTGTAGCATCCTATATCAACTAAACAAGCATTAATCCTGTAGCATCCTATATCAACTAAACAAGCATTAATCCTGTAGCATCCTATATCAACTAAACAAGCATTAATCCTGTAGCATCCTATATCAACTAAACAAGCATTAATCCTGTAGCATCCTATATCAACTAAACAAGCATTAATCCTGTAGCATCCTATATCAACTAAACAAGCATTAATCCTGTAGCATCCTATATCAACTAAACAAGCATTAATCCTGTAGCATCCTATATCAACTAAACAAGCATTAATCCTGTGGCATCCTATATCAACTAAACAAGCATTAGTCCTGTAGCATCCTATATCAACTAAACAAGCATTAATCCTGTAGCATCCTATATCAACTAAACAAGCATTAATCCTGTAGCATCCTATATCAACTAAACAAGCATTAGGCAGTGTTGTTTATTCTCATCCTCTTGATCGTTGTTTTAACCATCATATACTTTGTCAGCTTCGTCAGCTGGGTTGCTCTGTATCAGTTGAACTGCTCTTTCAACTTCTTCAGTGCTGAGATCGTCGTCGATTGAAACTACAGCCTCAGCATCAATATCCTGGCGTCCCATTCTCAACAGATCAGCAAGTTCGTGGATAGGTTGGTTGTCCTCATCATCTTCAGTTTCCTCAATCTCTTTGAAGTATGCTTTTGCAAAGCATTTCCTTAACAGTGTCTGGACGAATCTCTTTTGCGGCACGAGCAACCCAATAAACACAGTTCCTAACAGTTATTTTCTGTTGTTATTATGTTCCACTTGGATTGACTCCATGCATCGATCGGGTGGCACTATGCCATTATTACTAATACGGCAGTCCTTAACCTGGCGAGTTGAAAAAATATTGGTGGCCACCATTTCCAACATATCTTTTAATTAAATAATTACACGTACCGTCCAGCTGTTCACAATCCGAAATGCATTTAGAGCAAACAGATTGTGAAGATGTGTGAATAGATACTTGCTTAGGCGGCCTTCCAAAACGTTACTCCGAGAAAGAAACCAAGAGTGGCAGAGAAAGCAAGAGTAAACATGGTTTTGGAACGAGTATGATTTAAATAGCATGCTGTGTTTACAAATATATACTGAATAAAGTAACCAATGTAAATGGCAAAAGATAATCATAACTTTCCCCAAATTCTTTATTTAAAAAAAAATGTGACATAAGCAGCTTTACTTGCCATAACTTAATCATAAACATTACTTATAAAAACGCAACCTTTATACAAGTTAACATAGAAATAAAAATACGAATTTTATCACTCGTTATTTGTAATTTTCCGGTGTGTGTATGTAACCAGAACGTTCACATTTCCTTTCAGTTTGTTTAGTTCTACTCAACTTCCCGCCATTTTCAGTTTATCCTTCGTTACTCGCTGGTAAAGTGAGTGTAAAAGTGTTATTGTGGCAAGATACTCAGAGTAATTACTCTGCCGTTTTGGGACACTGCTAAGAGCGAGTAGTGCATTTACTCCCAAAGTGTTTTTGGACAGTTACATATAAAATTTTACTCACGGAGTAATGTTTTGGAACGCCTCTCAGGTGAAAGTATTTCACTCGCAGCTGTATATTTTCTGGAAATAATCACTGTACAATTCTGAATTTAAAAAATTTAAACTTTTTTTTTTTTTTTTCGCTTTTAACTCGTAAGTTATATAATTAGGCGATCGTTTCGTAGTACTGTTCGGAAAAGCTTCCTTTTCTTATTTTTGTAATGCAAACAACCAACTTGAGACTTAACCATTTCAGTCACAGTGCCCTCTATTTGGTACGTTGCAAATGAAGCGGCTTTAATTGTTTGTACTGTACACAGTAGAACATACCGTCCAATGAGAACGGTTCCCTATGTGTGCGAAATATCATTAGCTGTTGAAAATATTTTCCGTAGCCATATAAACCGCTGCTGCCAGCAAGATAAAGGACGGACATATTTTTATTGGATCGGATGTATGACAAAACGTCGTATCGATATCAATACCGTTCCGAACAAAAAAGTGTTTGTTGCAACGCCTTAAATTTTATATGTATCTGTAGCCGAAAGGGTTAAGTTGTATGTCTCTTCCGCAAGGCGAGATTAGTAGTGCATTAGACATTCAGTGTAGCTGGAAATTATAATTATAATTTACGAGTTTTGTAAGGAAATGCAGGAAAGTAAGAAAAGGACAATGCTCTGCCAACTTTGCGACATATTTATCTTGAGTTATTCTTAATGTCGAAGTGTTCCTTTGGACTACATTTCATGTGAATGTGATAGCTGCGACATGTCCCTCAACAACTGAACCTGGGCATATTTTGTACAGTTACAATGGAAAAAAAAATTGACTTGGCTACATATTGTAGTACCCGCGAAAATAATGTTTTCGTAGTTTCCTTGGGGGTGATAAAATCACTTATGGGATGCAGCGTTGCGGTTCAATACGACGGAGTCCAAAGAACAAGCTCGTAAGGTGTTTGCGAAAGTTTGGCGCGAGGCGGGGCTACGTTTGCACGCAACTGGTTGTCGCAGCAGCGTGTAGCGAGGATGTGCGCCCTCCGCGTCTCTGGAGCTTTGTTCGAAGGCTAACTGCTCCTCCGACGCCCTAATCCGCCTCGTGCGCCGCGTCCTTTTGCTTTGGCGACGCTATTGTCTCGCTCGCAGCCCTTCACAATTACTAAGTCTCTTGTGTCGTCGAGGAGGACTTGTTGGATGGTGCGGCGCGCGTTAGGCCGCTCCGAATTATCCCTGAATGCTCAGGATTTCTCTACCTTCCCTTCTTGCCAGTAGGTTTATGTTCTTTATTTTTCACGTTCAGTGACATCGCTGTAATTGCAACACACATCGGCAATGCTGGATGCAAAACAGACCAGTGGACAAGCACGCTACGAAAGGAGAAAATATCCAAAATCATTGTAACCACACATTTTTGTTTGTCACTGTTTGTTTTTATAGCTATGTCCTGAAAGGGATGTACGTGCTGTTTTTTTTCCAACTGGTGGCAGTGATCCTAACGGAGTTAAACGGCACTACACATAGTAATGTTCGGAATGTAAAATGCAGTTCTTACCGTGCTTCCCCGCTGCCTCTTTTCCACCACTTGCAGATTAATTTGAGACATTACTGGATGCAAGCGACGAGGATGGCAGAAACAGGAATGATTTGCAAGCTACGGCAGTTGTGGCGAATTTACTGGGAATGTGTAGGAGGCCTAATTCCCAAACACGGAAACATAAACACTCAAAAACACCACTTTCCTCCCCCCTGGAATATTTTCTTCCTCGTGATCCACGATGTACCTTGTATGAAAAAACGGTACATCCATTTTTACCCAATCCATTTTAGTGTATTATGCCCCTCCCCCCCCCTACGCCACATCTTCAACCGGCCGCTTGCCTCTTGCATGTTTCTTACCTGGTTCTGTATCATTGTCGATATAAGCAACGGAGAAAACTCAGTTTGGAAACACGGCACTAGCGTCGTTCATTAGTCGACTTGCTTATTTGCTTTTCTTCGCAATTGCCTACTCAGAGCAATTCACCATATTCATTGTTAATGTTGTCTCTGTCTTTTGGATTGGGTTGATAACTTTAGATTGAGAGAGTATCTCAGTACTTATCACTTGCGTGTTGGAGCTGCGGTGTGGAGTGGTCAGACTATTCGCCTCCCACCAAGGCGAACGGGGCTCGATTCCCGGCAGGGTCGCTCCCAGATTGACGCACGTGGGAATCGTGCCGGACCAAGCCGCAGGTCGGCGGGTTTTCTCCGCGATCTTCCGTTCCCCTACCATTGCATTAAAGCTCTGCTTCATACATAGCTTCACCTTCATCGGCTCTCAAGACCCCTATGTTAAGAGCCGCCCAAATCTGTCCTCTCCACTCTAGTCATTCACCTGAATTTTCACTTTGACTACGCTGAACAACGACCTGCTGTGCGAAAAATATGTGGGTCTCACATTGTTTCTTTATCTATGAAGCATGTCCATGATGGTCATCTAGAGTTTTAAAATGGAATATAAAATATTTTAAACAAACTTGCCTTAATTATTATTGATGTTGATAGTTTTAGGAAGACTTCTTAAAACAAGCTATTTATTACTGCTCACATGTTTGAAGTAAAGTACCTTTGTTTTGAATCGTGGTGAAATGTTTTACCTTTTCAAGGATCAGTAGAGTTCTGCTGGTTATCGAAGTTAAAACACAATCTAGCAGGCTGTAGCCCCCAATTTTTAGTATCCTGTTTAGTTACAGGATCTCTCGAGTGACTAGTATTTAAACCCGGAGGCTCACAGACATGTCCCCATTAGAAAACAATGTTGCATCACTGTTTATCTTATTTTATGAGAACTTCCGGAAGTCCTCTCTTAGTTAAGTTTCTTCGCCAGGCCGTGCGACAAGATTATGTAAACATAGGGTGATTCGTCAAAATGACATGGGTCCTGTCATTGCAAACACAACTCGAGCGTTCGGATTCAAATTTGAATCGTCAGCTTCACATACGAATTCTGCTTTCCGTAAACTGGTATCCTGCGCTTGCTAGTTCTTCCACTCGAAATGAGAAGTCTAAGCAGTTTAAATGGGGAATTATTGTGCCGCTTCCTCGACTTTAAAAATTGCTAATCTACTTTACAGTTTGAACATAAAAACTGTATCACTGCGTTAGTGAAGTTTAATACGTTTGCAACCGACCCAGATATATTACATTCTGAATGCAAAACGAAAATAAACTGCATACAATGAAATGAGACATCAATCGCTTTTTTCAAAACATTTATGTTGTACAGGTAACTCCATGATTAAAACAACGTGTTGGTTTATTTTTTTTTGTTTCAGGTTTTTACTAGGGTACTAAATTAATTTCATTAAATTACACATTAACACAATACCTGTACGAAATATGTATATTTCTCGTTGTTACTTGGCTGAAAACACAAAATCAATTTTTAATGTATTTGCTGCAGGGAAGACACATGTCGAGTCAAAATAAATGTGCAGAATGTACAAATCACATAAATTATTCTTGGAGATTTATGTGCTAGTTTGGCATTCTTTCTCAGTAATCGGCAGATTTAAAACCGTGGTGCTATTTAGTTATATAAAAATATTTGAAATGTTTTGGACTGGGTGTTGAACACGTAAAATTTACGCAAACCTCAGTAATTTTCCGCGCCAAAGTACCATTAACGTGGCATTTGGAGATTATACGAGTATAAGGTATTGTTACAATTTTCCAAAGCCTCTTGTCAAAGCCAGGTTCTTAAAGGGATATAGGTCCTAATTAAATGAAAGAGTAAATAATAACTTCCTAATTTGTTTATACACAATCCCAAAAAATTCTGGACTTAATACCTCCACAATAATGGCTACCACTTGCTATGTACAGTTAATATTTACATAATCGTTCATCACCTCATATAAATTAATGGAATAAAATTGTTAAAATCACCATAAACTGTTTATTAACACCTATTTAATTACTATTAAAGATTGCATATATAATACCTGACAGCTCCAGTGATTGCGATTAAGTTAGTGTCACTCGTCCATTCATTTCTTTATTTGAGTCGAGTAACCAGCAGTCTCTCCGGTCCAGAATGTTCCGTAGCAGCTCGAGCTCTCCAGCACACAGCAGCACTCTACTCGCCGTCGCTCGTATCTATTCTTCACAGAATGTCGTGTTGAACACGGAGAGCGTCCAACTTAAGCCAGTTGTCAAAATAGTGGTTTTATTAATCGTTCTTATGCAGTAGTTGCAACGCAGCCGCCCGCCACGAGGCGAGTAGTGGCTCGCATACGAATCTCTTAATTACCGGTAGCTCATGAAGACGTGAGATGTGTTCGAGACATACCAGCAGTGCATTTCGAACAGCGAGGAGGGCAATTCGTAACGAATATAAAGTTAAGCATGGTCCCCATGTTGTAACAACACCCGACAACCTTGATTGCAGCTTCTTTACTAAAAATGTGGAGAGGGAGAATCGAAAGCACATGTACGATTTGTGGCCTAAAGTGGTTTCTAAGGGTGGCACACGCTTTTGAAGTTGGAGCTAGATATAGTTCTTTGCAAAACAATAGTAATTTTTTTTTCAGATGAAATGCTTGCTTTGTAATGCGTGACTGAAGGAATTTCTACAGTCACTCCAGCACCCCTCTCTTTCGTAAAGTGGTTCATTGTCTAATTACGGTAGCCAGCCAGCCCTATTTTGTAACACGATTTTGTGACTTATAGGCGCAATTTGATTAAAGACTAAGCGGTAATCACCATGTAACAATTTTCAGAAAATTCTCGTGTTGTTTTTGTAAACCCCACTGTTTGCAAATTCTTCACGAGTAAATGTATTAGGGAAATCGTGGAATTTCTGTGGATTGGTACATCCGAGTTATGTGTGTGATGAAACAGGCGCTCCTGTAATTGACACTCATCGTATCCATAGATGTATCAATGATTGTAAACTATGTAAAACAAAATTCAGTCGTGTGTGACCTCTACTTCTGCTGTGTTGTGGAGATTGCAAGGGAGCGTCCTGCACAATCTGCAGCTCAGATGGACTTAATGGTTTACTTAGCCATATTTTAGAGAAAGCGTAACAAGCAACCCATAATGTTCCCAGGACTCACGAAGTAAGTCGTCCGTGGCAATTCTCGATTTCCTTTTTGTCTCGGAGAAAATCTACCGTGGCGTTAGTATAGAAAATATGTTACATAATCTATTTTGTACGGACATTGCCGTTTCAGAATCGATACTGTTCCAGAAAAAAACGAACAGAAAATAAATTTTTTTGTACATCAAGTTGTTTGCAAATCGACCTTTATCGATATCCATCAGCTACTGAAGCCATCTGCGCGACGAGTATGTACGTGCAACGAGCAGCGGCCAGTGCCGTTACAGACGCGTCTCTCCCACCACGCACTTTGCTGCTCCAACAGACTATTATTCACGTCTCATGTATCATTATTAAGTTTCAAGAAATATTTATTAGTTTTCTTATTTGCAGACATTTTTTCTTTTACATGCTTCCTGATTAGGTGAATATATAGACATATGCGGATGTGAAATTTCAAGTCAGGCGTGTTAAAGCGAAACACAGGTTCAAGTTTAACGCTACGAGCAATATAAATAAACGTATAAATTCAAATAACTAGAAGAAAATTCACCTCATTCCCGTTTGCTTACAGGTATTCTTCAAATTTATGACTATAGCAGAAATTACGTTACAGAAGAGTTAATTTTCTACTCTTTTAATACAAGTGAACGTAATCACACTTGAAGCCCGACACTTTGACTGATATATCAGGCACTGTGTTGAGCTGCAGCGGAGCCCTGCTTACTTCTTCATTCTGCATTTCGTACACACTTCTACTAACAGCAAAAATTAATACAACCCCGAGTAACGACTAATGTTCATGAGCTGATGAAGTGAGACTGACATTTTTATCGACATATTTCTGCAAAGTTAGTTCTTCCAAAATAAACCAGTCAGTTTTTAAACTACACGCAGCTATGGACAAGGACATTATTCAAATGCCAACTCCAAAAGTGCACGCAGAAATTACAATTATATCTCTGAAAAAATGTAAGGTGCATAGTGTATGTACACAGTACTCAGTCTTAATTCCGTAAGTTATTGTAGTGATTGTACAGGGATGCATCGGGATTTGAAGTGCTGTATTTGTCAAGATTATTACACTCGAGTGTGATAAAATAGTTTTATTACAAAATACTAATATGGTCTCTCTTCTCGTATGGCACTCAGCGGAATTACTCGCACCACTCTTTTTTTCCGTAACGTAACATAAAGCTAAGGGGAAAGTCGAAGATAGAGAATTCCGCCTGCCTGCAACTATAGTAGGCGTTGGAGAGCTGGAAAGGCGTCAGCTGTAGGCCGACAAGAGGTCGACTCATCGCCTGTACGCGCAAGGCGACTCTTCTCAATATCACTTTAAGCAGCGACCCGTTATCTTTATGGCGCGCTAATACAGATCAAAGTATCGCGGCTGTATAAATACCACTCTAAAGTTTCCGTATAAAAATTTAGCAGCTAAAAATGATTCTGAAAACACCCATTTTAACCATTTTTACACCCAAACATTATCTTCGGAGTTAAACTAGAATTTGTAACTTGTCTTTGGGCACGAAGTGTTTCTTAATTTTTTTTGTGTTAGACACTACTACAAAATATCCAACCCTTTTTTAATGACGTGTTTCCTACCAAACTTCTGCAACGCACTTCTTCATGCGCGAGTCATGGCGGTGCCCTTAAAGGTAAGGATGGGACCTAAGTGCGTCTCAACGCTTGCAGGAAATATGCTATATGCTGTTCACGGTAAAATGAGCACTTTCGAAAGCCCTGCTTAAGATCTACTTCCATGCACCTTGTGTATTTTTTCACAATATGTGAAATTAACATTGCCATGTGCCTGATCACTTTATTCGTGCGTTGGTTAAGTGAAACTGTGATACTGTAGTAGAAGTAAATATTTTACAAATTTGCTAATTCTTACACTTACATGCATAAAAAAAACAGACAGCAAAATAAATAATTTTGGTATTCACATACGTTCATGTGACACTTTAAATTCAATTTTAAGGCATGGAACTACCTTCCCTATAACGTTACCAACTTTACTGGTCGCAAGCCAATTACTGTCGCCGTTAAAGTATACACACTTAGGGCCAGTGAAATTATTGAAAGGTTGATTTCAAACATGCTTATTTTACTGTGAACAGTGTTTAACTACAGTGCAGGTGCATTTTATGACAGTAGGCAAACATGGCGACAAGTGAAGCAATGGCTGCCTTCCGTGATTTCTTGCTAACCTATACGAAGAAGGGAGGAGGAAATACCGGCATCGACACCGTACAAAGCCTCCACAGATGACAATTGCAAAATTGCACACCTTAAGGCACCATGCCCTCGGGCAGCCACACAAAGGGGATATAAAGAACAAATAACAAAGGTCAGCAGTTAACCATAATTATAGATGCCACGCGCTTCCTGGTAATTTCAAGGAAGCGGACGCGGCCGCGGGGGTGTAGTGGTTAGACTACTCGCCTCCCACCTAGGCGAACCGGGTTCCATTCCCGGCGGTGTCGCTTCCGGAATTTCGCATGTGGGAATCGTGCCGTACGATGCCGCTCGTTGTCTGTTTTTCTCGGGGATCTCCCGTTTCCCCCGCCCGTGCATTTCGGCGCTGCTACATAACTCGTTTCACCCTCATCGGCTCTCAACACCTTGATGTTAAGGGGTAGTGTTAGATATGTGCCGAGTTATAGTTATACGAATTTATGAAGGGGAATTCTGTTGCACAGGCGCCAGGTGGATGACGAAGGACGAGCGGCGGCCATCTTGGATGATGTCATTTCCCCCTCGTAATTTTCCTTTTCTCCCCTCAAAACAACTAAAATTACCCAAATTTCCCTCAAAAAATGGCTTGCACAATTTCCGCTCGATGACCCCACGATGTCGGGCCGTGACCACTTTTTGGGGAATGAGGGTTGAGGAGTTGAGGGATTACCCTAACATGCTACACGAGACTCTCGAAAGGGTCGCGTCCCGATTGGCTACGCGAGGCTCTCGAAAGTGCCTCGGATCCGATTGACTACGCGAGGTAGTCAATCGCGTGGTAGGCTCTTGCATTCCTACCAGATGTTCCTACTTCATGCTCTCGCATTCCTACCAGACGTCCCTACTTCATGCTCTCGCATTCCTACCAGTTGTCCCTACTTCGCGCTGATTGGCTACACAAGGCACTCGAAAGGGTCTCGTATCTAATGACTACAACATTCCACTTTATATTTTGAAATTCTACCTTAGTTTTCTCATGCTCTATCATTCCTATTTGGTTTTGTCAACGAAAGAGACCACAGTTTACTTTCAGATTCGTTTAACATATAGTCATCTCATTTGTGACATTCACATCACCCCCCTCCCATCCCGGCAACGAAAATGACTGCAGGGTCGAGTTTGTCATAAGCGCAGTTGGCTGTAATTTCCAAACCGTTTAAGATATAGTCATCAAATTCGTCATCAGCCCCGACAAGGAAAATTACCACAGGGTCAATATAACCTATGCATACTTAAAAGCATAACTGGTCAAAATTTCCAAACTTTTTCACATACGAAATTCATAATATAAGTCATCATTTCCGACAAGGAAAATTACAGCAGAGTCAAATATGTCTTAAGCATACTTATAAGCATAGTTGACCATAATTTTAAAGGTACAGATACCAAATTCACAACAAAGACATCGCACCAGTAAACGAAAATAAGCACAAGGTCAAATACATCCTAGGCATACCTGAACATAAATTCTGTACTGTGTAAGATTACCAAATTCGCAACACAGACATTACCCCCGACGTTGAAAAGGGGCGCATGGTGATTTATACCCAAGCATACTTATAAGCATAGTTGGATGTAATTTCCGAACCATTTAAGGTACAGTTACCAAATTCGTAACATAGTCATATGTCCTAAGCGCACTTTAAAAAAAGACTCGATGGAGCTACTCTCCATAATAGTTGTATCAGTGTTGATATCAGACCAAAAAGTTTAGTAAAAAGCTAGAATGCATGTCGACATGAGAAAGAACGAATGATCACAAGGACCAACCACAAAAATGAACAAAATACAATACACATTTAAACTATCAGTCACGCAAAAGAGATCACTGCTACACACTGTTGTAAACGGATATCAAAAATTATTATAAAACAAATAGTTATAAGCATTTAACAACTAATGTATATTGTGCAAGCATCGTGTGCTGTACATCAAGCTAGTCGAAAAAAAAAACTGTTGCGAAGCCGATAAGCACAGGTGCGATAAAGGCAACACTGCTACACGCTGATGCAAATATATATAAAAACAAAATGTAAACGGAAAAATAGTTATATAACTGCTTACCAACCAGCACAATTACATATTAAACACACATCAACTGCTGTACGCAGTGTATGTTAAACGTCGCTATACAATACAAGACCGTCGTGACCAGTACCACAGATTAGCAAACGACTTCCTCGTATAGCCAATCGAGACGCGACCCTTTCGAGAGCCTTGCGTAGCCAATCGGAACGCGCTCCTTTCGAGAGCCACGCATAACCAATCAGAGACGCGACCCTTTCGAGAGCCTCGCGTAGCATGTTAGGGTAATCCCTCATTCGCCAAAAAGGGGTCACTGCCCCACATTGTGGGGTTATTGATCGGAAATTGCGCCAGACAATTTTTTTTTAGTGAATTTTGAGAAATTTTGAGAGAAATTCAGTAGTTTTGTGGGAAATTTGGGACCTTTTGAGGGAAATTAGGGTAATATTAGTTTTTATTGAGGGGAAAAAGGGAAATTTTGAGTAGGAAATGACGTTATCCAAGACGGCCGCCGTTCGTCCCTCGCCCCGCCCCCCACCGGGCGTTTGTAAACAGAATTCTCCTTTTCTAACTACTGGTAAAGTCAAAAGTATTTCATGTAAAATAATTTTAAAAATTAGAAACAAAAAACTCTTGAAAATTGAAGAAATGGTTGTTTTTAGTTTATATATAAAAAGCTGTATAAAACATTGTTGTTTATTCTTTAACGAAAAAAAAATAGTTTCAGATGAGATATAAACTCTGCCAAGACACAAACGTATTTTTTTTTTTACTTGTAGGAAGTTTAACAGTCACGTAAATGATTTTAATAGTCACTGGATGTTGCAGCTTTCAATCTGCCAAAGACTACATTATCCAAATAAGTTTTTATGTTAATTTTCATATATTTAGAAATTGACTTCGTTGTGGCATTCTGCAATGTTTCTATAAAACATAAAAGCTGACCAATTCTTTATTTGTGTACCCGTAACGATCACTATGCTGTGCAATTAAACACTACGCCAACAATGATATAGTCGCGGCTTTCATATTGTTTGTCGTAAAGATAGCTCTGTTTACTGCTGCGCTCTGCAGGACATAACAGAACTACAAGGACTGTGCTCGTCCGCCGCTTTGCATCACTGGAGCAAGCTCCTCAGCGC
Source organism: Clitarchus hookeri (assembly GCA_002778355.1). Taxonomy (NCBI): domain Eukaryota; kingdom Metazoa; phylum Arthropoda; class Insecta; order Phasmatodea; family Phasmatidae; genus Clitarchus; species Clitarchus hookeri. The sequence continues at coordinate 1,254,536 of NQII01000154.1, read as the reverse complement.
GGAGGTTGTACAAGCCCTGGGGAGGGCTCTTGTTCAACCAGTTGTCTTTCATTTGAAACGCGGAGGAGAAGAGAGGCTAACTCCCCCCCCCCCCCNCCATGCTCGCTTTGTATACAGAAAATAAAGTACGTACTAGTACTAGCCTCGGGTCTTGGGCTATAGGTTTCTGGCATTACAAGAAATATTTACATTTTCTTTCAGTACGATACATGTCTTTGTTTTTTACTCGGCCAGTTATGCTGATGTATTCTCACATGCTCCGAGGCGAAATATTTAATTTTAATTTCCAATATGCATCTCGGCCGACTCACCTAACGTAATTTACGTATTAACATATATGGCTATAAAAAAAACCAAGCAGTACTCGGTCACTGGATAAAGCACAGCTCTAAACCAACTTAGTTAAAAAAACTGTAAGCTAATATTGGTTTCAGATTACGTTCGTGCTCTACAAAATGGCACCATATATGTGGTTTCGGTAACTTGTTTACAAAGGAGAATGACTTGGTATTGGCAAGAACGTACAGCAGAAGCACTGATACGTAGTGCAAATAGTTTTTATTTGCTACTTAATATTATTTGTATTTGTTACCTTGTATTAAAATACTCCGTTATTTAAAGAAACTAATGCTGTCATCTCAGAAACATCGTGGTGGTGTATTGTGAAGCGATATTCCCGCTCTTTTGAAACATTAAATCGGCTTTTCTAAAGTTGATTTGAAGTGACAATGTTCTGTCAGAGTTTGCACACAGAATGTTTCTACTTATATTTTATGTCTAACGGAATTCAGTATTTGTATCATATACCACAAATCTTACAAAGCAGAATTACTTTCAAATTATGACACGCAGAAAATATACTATCATATATTTGATACTGCATACACTTGTACACCAATATTGGAGGCGTAGCCAGAGAGAGGGGGTGGGGGATATGGGTGTTGTTACCTAACCCCCCCCCCTTTTTTCCAGACGGGGGTCTACTATGAGAATTAAAATTATTAATAGGCCTTTCATTGTGATAATATCATAATTGCTATAAACTATGATGCATGTTGTTATATTGTGAAGTAACTTTTGTTATAATAATAATTCAGGGTGTCCACCCACAGGGAAAACAGGGAAAAGTCAGGGAATTTCATGTAACGGGGAGAAGTCAGGGAATTTTCACCTGGGTCAGGGAAAATGTATATAATTGCTACTCTGTAAAAGTTGTAGTTGTGTGAATACAGGATAATGTAATTATAGGCATATGCGTTTTAAAATTTCAATTTTTAAGTTTGTGAATTAGCAACAATACATCTTTGCCAAGTGTCATAGGGTATATACGTACAAAAAAAAAAGTATTTTAGTGTTTGTAATGGGCACTTCAATGAAGTCTATAACGTGTATCGCGAGAAATGTTGATGAGCTGAATAAAATGTTGGCACTACTGGATTGGTCTGTTCAGTATAATTTAATTAAACTTTGCTAATAACAGTTTTTTTTTTCTGTCAGCGGGGGAATAATATGGTATTTAGAGGTTTCGGTTCTGAAAACAGTCAATGAAAATGATAAGATTCTGTCTGGAAAACGGGGGAAATTCAGGGAATTCCAAAATGGAATTTCAGTGGACACCGTGGTCTTAACACATGCGTCAGCACCGCTAATGCCAGTATAACCTCCCTCCCTTCCTGCAGTCGGTGTAACTCCTCTCTTGAGAAATTCCTCCCTACGCCACTGAATCTCAGTACTCGAAACAGCCTTCACACACAATAAATTACGAAATGTATTTTAAGAATATTATAATTTTAGTACACACAAGTGTTTTCAAGACTACTTTAAAACCTGAAATAATATCCAAGTGGATTTTAAATCACGAATGTGAGTCTTGATCGGAACCTATAAGCCTAGATTCATTCCACATTGTATATACTCAGATTTCCAAATAACTTTTTTGACGGATATATTCTTTATGTAATGTGGTGAAGTATTATAAATTAAATATTTACAGACACCCAACTGTAATAAAGCTTGAAAGGAAAACTAACATCACATATTTAATCGTATTTCACAGTATATTGATTTTGAATTTGTTCAACATTTGATGATAATTAATAACGCACGTTAATCCGATGTTGTTTTGTTTTGAGACGCAGACGCTGAAAACCTTTGAGCTGACGTAGAAGAAACACTTAGTTGCAGCTAGTTTGCGGTTAACTGAGCATTGTTAAAAATTAACGTTTATAAAAAATCACTGCCCCGAAATGCATGTACGCGCGTACATAACCACCCCCTCGCGTGCATACGTGAATATTGACTGTGAGAAAGTAAATTATGCGAGATCTTAACGCCCAAATAAAAGTGCACTGTTCAAACTGGCGGCAACTCAGATCGGTTTCGTTTCGTTTTGTACACATAAAAACTTACATAAATGTATCACAGCTGAGTGTCTCGATGTGACATAGGCTACGTCATACAAGAGTACTGTTCAGTGGTATGTCCGAGGCAGTGTTGAGTTTTACGTGTGATTGAAGGGCAGGCAGTCGTCCAACAGAAGAGAGAATGGGTTTAGAAGTTAACTGCAAACCAACCAAGTTAGTTTATATAAATTGTCAACGGTAATAAAATAATTTCTTGTCTTTTTACTCTTAAATAAAACAGTTTCTTTCAGAAATGTAAAAAATGTAAAACTTATTTGTACACAAGTTGTATCCTACGGCGCATATCCAACATTCTTACATTGTACAAAATTGCAGAACAACGTACCTTGATGAAATTATAGAACCCGTATTCGAACCAAACATCTTAAGTTGCGATATCATTTTGCGAAAATCACATTTTTATTACTTTTTTGTAGTTTAAGAATTGCAAGTAGATATATATAGATACATTTGTGCATATGACAGGTACGTTAAAAATGCTATTTATTTCGATTTTGGAATAGTTATTAACTGCTTGCGTATATGTTATTTCGTATGAAGGTACAACAGGTGTATAGAATTATATGTTAACTTAAAAAAAATTAATTTAATTAGAATGAAAGATATTTGTAACAGTGAAAGGGCCATGTCTGTATTTTGTACTGGTTTTAACGGGGTTGGAGAGTTTTGAGACACAAATGGCCAGCGCGACAATTTTCTTTCATCTTGTATGGCGCGAGCCGAGGAACCAACGCCGGCCGGTCGGCAGTGTGTTTGTAAGAGAACTGGCAACAGCGTACAGCTCCGTGCTGCACCTCCTTTTTTTTTTTTTTTTTTTTNCTGTCCCATTTAGGCGATGATAGTGTTACCTAGCGGGAAACGCGTGAACTGCGTGCGTGCGATTTCGCTTGTATCTGCCGTCGTTCCAGGTAGATAGATAGCTCTACACGCAAATTACAAGCAAATATGGCTTTTGATATTCCGCCTTAAAGAGTCGCCCAAAACTCATCACTCCATTCAAATAGGGAAGCACGTTGGACGCAAATAAGGTTACCCTAAAATGAAAACCCACCGAACCCATCTCTTTTAAACAAAGTGTATTCATATATAGACGTTCTACACAAGTTGTGAATGACCTAAGATACGCATATCACCAGTGCCAAGCAATTTGCGAAACAACCACATTTCATCCCCTAACTCAGATTCGACTTTTATTACGAGCATATAATATAGGGGTATAGTTATGACAGCAGTTTAAGTACACATTGTTATGAATTTTGGTATTTTGTTGATAATTATCCTTAATAGGGATATATGGGCGTACCAAGTTATTGAAACGAGTTATGTAATGAACACTATATAAAAGAGGTTTATTTAACATTAAGGTTGTACAATATTATTTCAATATAAATATACAAATATATTGAAATATTAAGTGATATTATTTTATAAAGATTTAACCAGCCACGTTCTGAGTAAAGCCTAATTGGAGATTCCCCACCTTGCCCATGATTCCGGAGGTTGATTAAGATGGCGCAAGTCGACGGCTGGACACACCCATCTTCAGTGGTCTTCTCGATCCAATGGCCCGACGACAAAGGACACTGCCCACGGACTACACTGTCCTACATCGGCTGCGTTGTCCCCGTTTACTGGCCGGTGGAGGGGGTTTTCTGTGGTTTGCGATTTCATAACTAATTGCAGCGATCACGGCCCGTGTCCTGGATAAATAAGTGAAGGTGTGATCAGGCCGGCCGCTCAGCTAAGGGTCTGACCACAACTCGTAACAACATTCATAAACAGCAAACGTCTTTCAATAAATATTATCACGAACAACAATTTGATTAATATATGCAACAGAATGGGCCGGATAGTGGGGGACCTTGTGGGAAAAAATACATTTCCAGAAAGCCCACTCCCAGGGCTAGCTGATATACTCTGCATACCAAAACAATACAAATAATCTAGGCCTGGCTTTGTCGGAGACATGGCCGTGAGTTTTGCGTGTATATTTCTGCGTTTGGAGGCAAATTTCCTTTAGGGCATGGGAATTAAATGAGAGTAACGAAATGGATGCTTAGCTTATGGGGCTTAAATCGACAAATCTAGACGAGATATTTCGTTTGGCACCAAAATCATGGCGTTAGCACATTGGAGTTGCTACATTTACTGCCTGGAATTTCCGCCCTAGGCCGAGATTGCCGCCCTAGGCCGCGGGCCCCCACCCACGTCGCGCGCATGCGCGGTGCTTACTCAAGTTCATGTTCGTATCCTAGCCGTGACCCGGTTGAACGAGACCACATTTATTTAAATTGTATTATCATTCACGAAGTTATAGTTTTGAGTGGATCACCTTACAAACTGTACGTCGCAGTTTCCGTCCTGGTGCACCATGTGTTGGTCTGATTTTAAAGACGTCGGCCATTCATGTCATAAGACAGCAACACGGCGGTTTTTGTTATGTAGTCAATGAGTATGTTGTGTTATGAGAGACAAAACTGTGTTCATTGATTCCCGTTTTCCGGTTGGAGGCAAAGGGGAGCAACTGTCCCCCACTCCCCACCCACACACACACACTTTCGCATTAATTATTTTAGTTAGCTTCTGAAAATTAAGCAATTTTTAAAATAGTAATGACAATTTTTCTTACACATATTCAGTAAGGGAGCAACTAATTAGAGACCATGCATTGAGCCGAGACGTACTTTCAAGCCATAAAATAAAAACATGTCGCATTTACACTACCAACCAAAGAACGTAAAATAACTTAAACTAAAAATTTTGCAGGCAACATATAGTCTGTTTTGAATTTGTGTAAGGCACATGTTTTTATTAACACAGTAAATGTTAAAAGGGTTTATTTAATTTTAATGTGGTGTTTCCAGTAATTTCTCTGTATTGCGGTAATTTCGCGATTTTCGTGGATACATCATTGTATTTTCCTATGTAATTCGCCCGACTTTTCGCATCTCCAGTTATTAATTAGTGTCTGTACAGTTGTGAATGGTACAGTGATTTCGACTGCTCATTCCATTTGTTAGCGTCGCGAGTGAGGAAATTGTGAAGAAAGGTCAGAAAAGATCCTTGCCCCCTCCCCCTTTTTTACTCCTGATTTTGGCACCTTGACATCAAATCGCCGGCTCTAATTGTGTTTCTAACAACTCCGCAGTGCCACCTTATGGACGCATTTATGCAAACAGATAGGCCCGGGCAGTGTTCATTTTTACTTGCGGCTGTCAAAATAAAAACCAAATCGGGCTTTCAGAAGAGAAGAAGGGCTCATTCAAGCGCCTACTTACCCACCTGTAAGGCCTATCCTTGCAATAAACAACAAATATAATAGTTTCATAAGTATAGTTACAAAGGCAATAAACTAACAAGATAGAAAAGCTTATTATTTATTTTCTATGTTCGTTCACTGTCACGTTCTGCAATGACAGAATTGGTAAATCGAGGATTTTGTACGAAGACGCGGGTAGATTCGTGCAGTCATCGTACGTGACTGTGGTATATTGTAGAGCAAATACTGTGTTTTTATTTTTCATTTGTTCTGAATTTACCTTGCCTCTGTTGCAGGTGGTTTGGATGTGATGTTCAACTTCTTAACTTTTCTTCATTTTAATTTTATTTCGTTTTGAAAAGTGTAAAAGCTCTGTTGTGCAATAACATCAAGCACACAAATTCATATGGCTGTCGAACAGCCTGTGCTGCAGAACTCTTGCAGGGTTTATTTTAAAGCAGTTTTAGATATGATTTATTTCACGTGTATCAACTTTTTAAAACTTTTTTTGAAACTTTTAGTTTAGAAATACTGTGTACAAATTTTCGCGAGGAAGTAATTTGTATTTATGAAAATATTTAATGAAGTAATGACATGGTAAGTGGAAATTGGCAACAGATAGTAAGTAGGTAACTACGTGCCAGAACTAGCTCGGTATTGCACAAGAACTTTTAATGTTGGAACAATGACGAAACTTTAAACAACGTTTACAAGTGTAGTGATTAGCGCAGTTTTAAGCATTTACCACTAAAGAAGTGATAAGTTAAAAAAGTGATTAAATTATAAGTTTTAACTGAATTAAAACTGTTAATTTTGTGTACATATTTACGAGCAGCTAGTGCAAAATGTTTATAAATGGTCACAAATGCACTGGTTATTAATAGTTAATTTTTGTAGACTCAGCAATGAAGCGTCTGCCTTTTCGTCGGTAACCGTGCATGTCCCGGGAGTGCGGGGTGGAAAGCATGGGCCAGCCGCGCTGTGGCCAAATTCCTACATCCAACTTTAACCTGTTTTCCCCCCTCCAGAACTGTTACAACCACCTGGCTTCCAAAGGGGCCGCGGTGGTGTAGTGTTCAGACTACTCGCCTCCCAACAAAGCGAACCTGGTTCGATACCCGGTAGGGTCGCTTCCTGATTTTCGCATGTGGGAATCGTGCCGGACAACGCCGTTATTCGGTGGGTTTTCTCGGAGATCTCCCGTTTCTCTCGCCCTTGAATTCCGGTGCTGCTCCATACTCGTCTCGCTTCACCCTCATCGGCTCGCAAGACCTCGATGGAATCTCTTCACTCACTCGCTCATAGGAAGCTCGTGTTGAGATCACTCCACGCGTTTAACAACTGCATCGACCTTGTGGCTTATTTCCGCAAGTGTTTATGTTGCAGAAAAAATACCACCGTCAAGATTTACATACCTCTAACTTGTGCATTTTCAAACAACAAAGAGAATATAATTTTTGTAACCTTATCACAGTCTAGATGAGTATGTAGTACGTTTGTAATAAAGTACATTTTCTGTAGCGGCGATGATGCGTACTCTTAACCTGCGCTCCTGCCTAATATCGCGTAGGGCCCCCGCGAGCACGCAGAAGTGCCGCAAGAAGACGTGGCATGAACTCGACTAATGTCTGAAGGTATGCAGGAGGCATTTCACACCATGAATCCTGCAGGGCAGTTCACAAATTCATAGGAGTGCGAGGTGGTGGAGATCTCTTCTGAACAGCACGTAGCAAGGCATCCCAGATATGCTCAATAATATTCATGTCAGGTGATTTAGGTGGCCAATGGAAGAGTCTAAAGTCAGAAGAGTGTTCCTGGAGCCACTCGGTAGCAACTCTCGACGTGTGGGGTGTCGCATTGTCCTGCTGGAATTGTCCACGTCCGTCGGAATGCGCAATGGACATGAATGGGTGCAGGTGATCGGACATGATGCTTACGTATCTGTCACCTGTCAGAGTCGTATCTAGACGTATCAGGGGTCCCATTTCACGCCAACTGCAGACGCCCCATACCATGATAGAGCCTTCACCAGCTTGAACAGTCCCCTGTGTACATGTAGGGTCCATGGATTCATGAGGATGTCTCCATACCCGTACACGTCCATCCACCCGATGCAATTGGAAACGAGACTCGTCAGACCAGGCAACGTGTTTCCAGTCATCAACAGTCCAATGGTGGTGTTGGCGGGCCCAGGCGAGGCGTAAATCTTTGTGTCGTGCAGTTAACAACGGTACACGAGTGGGCCTTCGGTTCCGAAAGCCCATAAAAAGGATGGTCCGTTGAATAGTTCGCACGCTGGCACTTGTTGATGCCCCAGCATTGAAATACGCGCCAATTTGAGAAAGGGTTGCACGTCTGTCACAATTAATGATTCTCGTCAGTCATCGTTTGTCCCGTCCGCAGCGATGTCGAAGATTTGATGTTTTACGGGATTCCCGATATTCATGGTACACTCGTGAAATGGTCGTACGCGAAAATCCAAATTTTATTGCTACCTCGGAGATGCTATGTCCCATCTCTCGTGCGCCGACTATAACACCACGTTCAAACTAGCTTAAATCTTGATAACCTGCCATTTTAGCAGCAGTAGCCGATCTAGCAACTTTGCCAGACGCTTGTTGTCTTATGTAGCACTGCCGACCGCATCGCGTTACTCTGATTGGTTCCATACCTCTGTTATTTTCATACGCACGCCTATACGTTTTTTTCGCTCTCCAGTGTACTATGCGTACAGTTACTTAAAAATATCGTAGGTAGCGCTGGTGTTGCTATTGGCAACGTTATTGTTAATATGTAACTGTCGAATGGAACTTTGGTAACAGTAACGTAAACGTTAAAATATTTGTACAGTTAAATTTATACGATTACGTTAAATAACGCTCATCGCTAGTCACCCTGACCGTTGACGGGCTAAAGCATTTATCTGACAGGTGTTTATTAGTTGTTAACCGACAGGTACTAAGCATCCTCAACTAGGCACACTATTGAAGAGGATGGGCGCGTCAAGGATTTCACACGGGTCACATGATACTCGTGGCTGTATTGTGTCCTTTGTTGCGCACTGCATTTTCATTCCGTCGAGCGACTCTTTCATCGAGCTAGAGAACGAAGCGAGCCTTGTGGATAAAGTATGCCACTTTAGTGATAACGGAATTTAATGGAAAATACTTAGAATGATGGCAGCTTCAATCATTTCCACGAAATAATGTTCGATGACTGCAGCAAATTTTGTAACGGTCAAAATTTTCTGTTCCTGTATGTTCTGCCTGAAATACGTTATATTATATTTGCATTTAAGTAATGATTTATCTGAATTTTCACAGGAATAATTGACCTTAGGAATTATTCGAGTACAATATGGTTAGCGCAGGGCTACATGTTTCCAACATATTTTCCCAAGACGAAAGAGCTGGCGAAGTTGGTCGGTAGAATTGGTATTCATGCTAAATGTTACTGCACAGTTCTTTAACGATGTACGCAATCATGGATATTAATCCAGAGTTCCTACTGGTTATGAAGGTCATGAAAAAGTAATTAAATTGAGTGGATGGTCATTAAATGGTCTTTTTTGTATCTGTCTAACGTCCACCTCATTGTCTATTGAAATTTATGTTCCATGCTAAGTTGTGAAGGGTGGGACCATACATATTTTATTATGGCCATGCACCCATCAACAACATGCGTTATACACTCACAGACAATGCAATTTGCGCACCTAGAATGACTATTGTCGAGAAGTCATTTAAAAAGTCATGAACTTAGTTCATTGGAAATCAGTGGACACCCTACAATCGTGACTTTGCTATGTTGAAAGAAAAACATATATTGCTCTGACTTCAGAAACTACCAAAAGTGTAATTAAACATTTTTTTACATTTTCCTCGAAAAAAGTAGGCATTTTATCGTGATTGCTAGGCCATAGCCAGTCCTCTCGTCGGAGACAGTCATTTGTTTAGTAAGGCATGTCATCTGCTACTGGTTTAAATGGTACTTTGATTAAAATGTTTGACGTCGCTGCTTACTTGGATCATTGTAGTAGTTTCGCCAGTGTGCTGGTCGCCGTGCTCGAACTTGGTCCACGCCGGTGTCGCGGCGAGCACCTGGTGTTCCCTCTCCGTCTGTCGCCCTGTGCCTGCTGGCAAAGCGGCTTACTCGTCCGCTGAAGTCTCGCGGAACCACCGCACTTTGCGCAGTGCACATCTCACGTCCCGCCTCGCCTCGACTCGCCTCGCAAGGCTTTCCCGCCAGTCAGGCACTTTGCGCCGAGTGTTGCAAATTACCTCGGATGTTTCTAGTTCGTCCTGAGTGCCACTGCTTCGTCCAAGTCCGTGAGTGTCTTGCCTGCTACCTTCAAAGCGATGGAGTATCTTAAATTGCTCTTTAGGTGATCAGTAAACAGTCTTAATTTAAATTCCAGTTCAGCTTCATGCCTCTTGTTTAGTAGCGCTACTTCACCCGTGGTACATTTCTTCGATGTGCATCGTGGTGTGTAGTTGAGCAAAGTAACTTTTACTTCTTTTACTCTTGAGCAAAGTTGTTTATTCTTTTAGTATACTCGTATTTTAATTAACATGATTGTCTTTATATCGAGTTTGCAGTTTGCTTACTCGCCGTCTGCCTTAGAGATTTCAAAGTGTAAGAGATCTTACCGATTGTTTTTCTAAGTGTTTTTTTTTCTAGAGAGAGTTGTTAAATGTGTTTTCACTTTTTTTTTGGCACGAAAATTGCACTTAAGAAGTCATAAAATGATAGGATGGTCTGGTCGCTGACAGTTCTATGGAGACGCGTTGTCGATGAAGTGACTGCGTGCTTGTGTTGCTATGGACGCTCCAGCTGGGGTCGTCCTAGCGCAGTATTGTTCATGACACTGCCCACGGTGAACAGGATCCCCGCCCAGCTGATCCAGTTTTGAGGCGCGCAAACTTGCATCGCGCCATCTCAAGCAGTTCAACAGTCATTATATGCTAGACGTGCTTCTCGTCAGATATATCTAAAAAATATATTTATTCTACGAAATTCTGTGCTTAAAAAATTTCAGTTGAGATGAAACGAGAAATCTAAACTTAACAAAGTTTCTGGCAGTTTGTAGATGACTAGATCTCGTGCAAAACAGACATATTGCTATCAAATAATAGTCGTATCAACGAAATCTTGGATCGCCGGGCAAAGCGCACTGGTAATGGCTTTTTCCGGTAGTCTTAAGTTATGCTACTCTGCATTACATTATTTCAAAATGTTTAAAAAATACAATCGGACAACATAACAGCTAATACAACATACAATTTCATGAGGTCTTCCTTGTTTTATTAGCCATTATACAGCAAGGTGCCTGCGTGTATCCCTAATCAGCGCCGGAAACTTGTTCGGAGAGTCGTGGGCGGGAAGCAGTTCCCTCTAAGTACTTTCGGGGGTGAGGTCCCTAGCCTATACGGCAGTCCATCGTTCTCTACGTCTATTGTTAAGACTTGTTGCAAAAATGGAAGGAAAAAAATCCCGTTTTTCCCTTTCCGTTTCCCGGCGCGGCGTTAAGTCATGACCTCATGGTTCACGTGCCCCCATCCTTATCTTACTGCCCCGCCACTTGGAAGTGGAGATGTCATGTTGTTCGCCGTGGAGGCATGATCTGGACCATACTCCACACGCAATAAAGTTGTGTACTTTTAATTTCCAATAAGGACATCTTTTAAATTTTTTGCCCAGCAAATATGGTTGTCCTATGTAAAGACAAAGCTTTCAGTTCAGTTTAAATATTTCTACATCGTGTGTTCATTGGTGTTTCGTGTTTCATTTTTCTCTTTCATTGCAACATGACGTATTTAATAATATTGATTACTAGTAATATACATCAATTATTAGTTAATTAATATATTATTCTTTAAATGTTTTCTACTATTTTATTGCCAAAAATGTTTCACCAGTATGTAAGATTAACCCTAAATCTCTATAATGATATTGTTGCGTGTTGCATATCGCTGCCCGATGTTTCCTTCGCGTGGGAAGGCGCCGAGATCTAGAGGTTAAGTTTGTAGCGTTAGACGAAGCGAGTGGTCTATCATAAAGGACGCCGCCGTACATACCGGTAAACTTATCGCTTCTCCCGCCTAGCTGACCCTTAGAAACTCATATTTCTCCATTTATCACGCAGGAATGTCATCACCACCACCATTGACTTTCCCAGAACAACTTGGATTGCCGAGAACGTTCTAGACGGCACCTACCTCAAGTATAAATACAATGTGCGGGCCTCTGAGGAGGGAGTGATAAAGAGCCGAGAGTTTGGCGTGTCGTGCGACCTTAAGTGACCGTTGGTCGATTCCGGAGCGGCGAGGGACGACTGCAGCGATCTGCGAGAGTGCGTCGGCGAGTTTGTGTGCAGTGAAGAGAGGGGCTGATTTGCGGGACTGTGGACTGGATGCGTTAGTGAAAAAAACATTCGGGGCAATGGAAATAAACAGTTTGAACTAAATGTGTGGAAATAATTGAAGCAATTTAAGGTACATTAACAAGAGTAAAGACTGTGATATACTTTAATTGAAATGGAGATAGTATCTAAATATTGCACCAAAAAATATTAATAAGAGTTAATAGGACACTAAGACTGGCAAATAACAAATTTTTCACTGTTTGTAGCACTGAGAACAATATAATTATTCAATTTAGTAATTTTATTTTTTATTAAGACCTCCATTCTTCATGGACTCGATAAGCACCTCAAGAATTCTTATAACACTGCTGTCAGAAGTGAGATGGAGGCAATTATTAATTAATCAATTGTAAATAAAGTTAGAATATAGACTAGTAGTTAGTGACTTTAAAACAAATCAATTAATTGTAATAGTTTTGGGTGAAAATAATTAAGACTGTTTTGTACAACTGACACAATTAATGTTAACAAGGAAAATGTCTGCAGAACTGGAAGCACTGCGAGCATTGATTGAGGTGCTGAGTAGCCAAGTGAGCGCAAGTAAATAGCTTGAGAGAAGACGAATTGTGTAAACGAGAATGTAGTAACCAGATAACTAATATAAGTGATTTAGTAGATAAAAAATAGACACTGTAAATTAAAATGTGGACTGGGTAGATAGGAAAATAGACACAGCAAATTAAAATGTTGACAGGAAAATAAAATACACTATCGAGTTATTGAATGAAAGAATTGACTATGTGGAGAGTGACAGTGTAAATGAAAGTATGGGCAGTGTCGAGAATGAATTGAAACAGATCAGTGTATAAGAGAAGGAATTGCAGGAATCTCTTCAGCAGCGGAGTTCACCTACCACCACATCAACAGCCGAGAAAAGTGAAGAAGCAGTGCAAATCGAAACCAATACAGCAACCTCGGGGGAGAGCAAGAAGATCTGCTACAATGGTGTCGCGCAGCCAGGAGTGGGGAAGGGAGTCTCAATTAAGCCTGCCTGTTATGATGGCCAGATTTGGCGGGAATACCAACACCAGTTGGAATTAGTCGCTACCCTTAATGGCTGGACAACCGAACAGCGGGCTTACTACCTCGCCGCAGTACTGAGAGGTCCCGCACTGAGTATACTAAAATATCTGCCAGAGCGTCATCGACTGGAGTGCCCCACTTTGGTGTCTGCCTTAGAGCTACGTTTTGGCAACCAGTACCTGCGAAATGCCCACCATGTCCAACTGCGAAGCCGCACCCAGCGACCAGGGGAGCCACTGCAGGAGCTATGGCAAGGCATTGTGCGGCTCTCCCAACTCTCTCTGGAAGGGTGTCCCGGGGAGGCGCCCGACATCGCAGTCGGCTTTTTCATAGATGCCACCAGAGGCGAAAAGGGCGCTGTCCGAAGCTACAACGATGTTGGGAAGGCCCCTACAGGATTCTGATGAAGATCAATGATGTGGTTTTTCGAATTTTTCGTCAAGGCTCTCGGGCGAAGTAGAAGGTTGGCCATATAGAACATCTGGCACTCTACAAAGGTCCGGATGTTGCAGTGTCTGTTCGGGACGAACATACTTCAGGAGGGGGCAGTGTTGCAGTCGCTGCCTGGTGTTTCCTTCGCGTGGGAAGGCGCCGAAAGCTGAAGGTCAAGTTTGTAACCTCAGACGATGCGGCACCACACACACCGATAAACTTATCGCAGCTCCCGCCTCGCTGACCCTGAGAAACTTATATTTCTCTAGTTATCATGCAGGAATGTCATCACCACCATCACCTTTCCCAGAACAACTTGGATTGCCGAGAACGTTCTAGACGTCTCCTACCTAAAGTATAAATACCATGTGCGGGCCTGTGAGGTGGGTGTTGTTAAGAGCCGAGAGTTTTGCGTCTCGTGCGACCTTACGCGACATTTGTTCGATTTGGGAGCGGCGAGGGACGACTGCAAGAGTGTGCGTCGGCGAGCTTGTGTGCAGTGAAGAATGGGACTGATCTGCGGGAGTGTGGACTGGATGCGTGAGTGAAAAGACATTAGGAACGATGGAAATAGACTGTTTTACCTGAATGTGTGGAAATAATTAGAGCAGTTTAAGGGATTTTAGCAGGAGTATAGACTGATAAAGACTTAAATTGAAATTGAGATAGTAATTAAATATTGTGCTTAATAAGAATAATAATAGTTAATAGGATGCCCAGTCTAGTAAATAACTCATGTTTGACTGTTTGTAGCATTGGGAATAAATATAATTATTGAATTTAGTTCTTATATTTTTATTATAATGTCCATACCTCACGAACTCAGATACGCCCCTTAGGCATTCTTGTAACAGTATTCTTAGTAATACTGCATGTGCGTAATTAAATAATGAGACTGATGTGTAGTCGACATTACGTAGATTTCTTCTAGGGAAATTTCTTCGTCTGAAAGGTTACTATTACGTGAACATATTAAAGTTGAAGGAGTTCATTAAATTATGGGATGAACACTGGTGTGCAATATACACAGCATGCCATACTGTGGTGTGTGCGAAGGGTATAAACACTGGTGCGGTGTATGCTTAGCATTGCAGTGGAAACAATTGCATGTTGCATATTGGCTTGAACATCAAGTCTGTATTTAATGTCCTATGTAGCCAGCAAACAACCCTGTAGACATTGCCATCATCAGGACGACTTTATCCGAGGTAGAATCATTGGGAAGTTGGAGTAAGGTCGAAGTGTGGCTGAGGAGTTCGGGATTAAACACAGCATCGTATCAGGAGCTTGGACGACATTTCGAACGACAAGACATGCCATACAAAGTTTCAGTAGTGGTCGCCCTCGAACAACCACGGCGACAGAAGACATGTATTTTGTTCTACGGGCGAGGAGAGATCGATAGCAGACTGCAGGTGAAATCGCAAGACACGTCGCATTTTACCCGTAGAATAAAGATTAGGTAGACAGCTTATTCGTCTTCTGCGCATGTACCCAACATTGACCTACACCAAAGTAACATAACTGTTAAAGTCGGATGGACAACAATAATGAATGGGTTTGTTTATGCCTTAATTTTTAAATGACAAACACCATTATATTAATAAAATACTTTTACTAGTTTGAAATTAATCAAATTGCAATACAAATTGTTTAGAGGAAATATAAAAATACTTCAAAGCACTTGTTTACTTAACAGTATTCTAACCTCAAATCCAATCCACACGGTTTTTGCAAGTCGTATTAGCAGAAAAGCAGTTCAATTTTGGGACACTGAGATTGATTGTGCGCAGCCAGTGAGATCGGCCTATGTCATCTTTAGTCTACGGTTTTACCATGAGCAGGAGACCGCATACGGGTGGTTTGTTCGCTCAATGACCAGTGCGGTGTGTGCCATTGACGCCTACCTATCGGGGACAGTGATTGCATGTTACCAACTCTCTACCTTTGTGTTTCTGAAACCACAGCAAATGCTGTTTAGATATTCGCTGCAGGTCTTGGCCCGCATGGTATCCGGACCTAAATGCAATGAACACGCGTGGGACATTGTTGGGAGACACCTGGCTGCACATCACCAGCCACGATCGACGTTACAAGACGAATGGGCCATGATGCCTCAAGAGCTCGTAGACAACCTCATACTGAGCATGGACAGACGGTGCACATTTTATATAGCAGTTAGGGGCGGTAATGTCCCATACTGAGAACTGCATTTTTCTTGCCTGCCGCCTGTCACATGGGCAAAGTTTCTGCCTTCTTTTCTGTTGTGCTCGGGACTCACATTTTAATACAAGGCAATTCTCTGCACAAAGGTGTAACATTGGCATGACTTTGGCATCTTTATTATCTTTATTACAGAACCGTTAATGTACTTTTTTTTAAGTACTGTGACATAGTTGTTTAAAAATTCTTATAGTTATTCAATTTAGAGACGAAATATTGGTTTTGCTATAGTTTGGTAACGAATTAGTTTCAGTTAAACAAAAAATTATGCTGATTTTGGCAAGTTTGCTTGAAATAGTTTTGATATTTGTTACTGGTATGATTATGTGTACAACTATGTTATAACTTCTGTTTCTATAAACAGGTATAGAATGTTTTTGTACTTTAGTTTTGTATGATATCTATTTGTGTATATTTGCTAGTAATTTAATTTCAAATAATTTGCTTAACGCCTTTTTAGAATATGGAAAATGTATTTCTACAAACAGATGAGGAAAAGTACCAATGAATGCGTTGCATTAAAATTTCAAACATTACGAGTTATTGCTTGTTCAGTATTAAAAATACACGCACTTATTACGTATATATTTCACATTGTTAAGTGAAATTATGTCAGGGAATTTGAAAATTTTCACGAAAATCGGGGAAATGCCAGGGAATCTCGAACAAGTTAGCTAAATATCGGGCAATTCTGTGATAAGATTGCTATTATTAGGCAGTTCTATAATCAATCGCGCACCGCTACCAGAATGGTATAAAATAGTTTTAATGAATGTGAACAAAATGCTTAGGCATTTTTCTTTACAACTTATGTAGAGAGCAATTTTGTAAGATGTGAAAAGTATTTTGGTGTAAAAGTGTGCTATAATGCAAAGCCATCAATCCTTAAAGAAAAAAAAAATTAGCAAGAGGTCAGGGAAAAGAAGATTATTTTTGTCTGGAAATCAGGGAAATGTCAGGGAATTTTCCAACGGAAAGAACGTGGCAACCCTATCATTGATGACGGAAACACCTTAACAACTTTGTCTCCCACAGCTTTTAAGAACCCCTGTAATGCTGCAGTGTTGCAATGACTCATTCAGTCTAATTGTTTTTCCAGCACATTTGTCTAAAAACATTTTTACCTCACTCTCCTGATCCATGCCACTTTTACAGATATCCACATACAAATGAATTATCTCTTCCTGTGCCCTTTTCTCTTTCTTATTAAATGAATGTGTAATTTTTCTGGATCCTCGTTTAGTTTCTGTCCCCAGGTGTTATCCCCTCGTTTACTTTTTTTTTCGTCCCATTATAACTGAAAAAAATAACATAGTTTCAATGTCCTTTCGGTATTTTGATTTCATACCAATAACCATTCTAATGCTGATGTAAACTAAATGCCTATATGAACTGCCTCTCCTGCTGTAGGCAACAGTTAACAAGGTTAATAGCGAAATCAAGAGTCTGTTAAAGTATTAATTTGGTCACATAATAAGTTAGATTATTGTTGATCACATACGCGCGAAACATTTGTTCTAATCATATGCAAAGTATACATATGTTACAGGTGTAAAAGATTTTATTCGTATTTTAAAATTTAATTAATTTATTTAAAATAAAAAACCTTAATGACATTATAATTATTATTCACAGTTTCATGCATGTCTTCAATAATATAACATTTTACAGATTATTTACTTTCCTGTGTAACTAAAAATGTGTTTTGTGCGGTCTTCTATCTCACCATAAAAAATTATTAATGTCCTTTTCATAATTTTTTATATTTCTAATGTTGTAAACTATTGACATTTGCATAAATCTCACAACATAACATAGGAGTATCATACAACCTATCCTAACATAATACTATGTGTTACAGATGAAACAAATTGTTCTACGGTGTTATATTTAAATTGATGTAATATCCTACTAATATTATAAATGCGAAAGTCTGTGTGTGTGTTTGCTTGTTACCACTCAGCTCCATAACGACTGAATGGATTTTGATGAAATGGTATGTAGGCACTTTAGGTCTTGGAATAGGACATAGGATACTTTTTGTACGGGTCTTGTGGAATAACAACGAAACGTAATTCTGCAACGGCTGGGAACGTGACCGAAATATTTTTTTCCTCAGGTATCAGAGTTTATCAGACCGCCCAAGGACCTCTGAAATGGCTTAATGACTGCTATCGATCGATAACAACCGGGGCCGAATATTTAACGTGCCCTCCGAAGCCCGGAAGCGCTCGGATGTTATGCCACTAAACGGTCACCCATCCAAATGTGTGCCGCTGGGAACGTTACTTAACTTCGGTGGTCGATTAAGATCTCTCGGTCAAGCGCAAAAAGTAGTACCTCGGTACACTTATTTCTAAAGATACAATTTTATGAAACTTACGTTTTGATTTCCATACATCGAATGCGGAAATGTGGTAACAATGCGATAGTTGCACATACACACTCCAAAAACAATACCCTACTTCTTGGCTATCGGGTAAAAAATATTTCCTTCCTTTTGGGTTGCCGTAATCAGTTAAAAACGTAGGCCAACATAATATAATTTTATAATTCTGTTTTCACATAAATGAATTGTCCTTTCCCAATTTATTTATTAGTTTATCACTGTAAAACTCAATTGTACCCTGGCGGAGCCGGGCCGGTTCGTTAGTTTGATCAAATAAACCTAAAAACTGTGATGGTGTAAAATTCAACTTTTTTCTCCATTGACATTTACAATTTTTTACTTTGTTCTGTGACTTAAAATGTATTCAGTTTCAGGAGAGAGACTGTCGCATATGACAACAAAAACAATTATAAATTGGATTATCTTTTACTGAACATGTCTTCTATTTCTCAATACAAAAATAATACCACGTTTCCAACTGTGAATACAGCAAGGGTAAAGAATATGGGTGGATAGAAAATTATACCAACAAAACAGTATTAGTATTTACCACCACTGCATGCTCATCAATAATTTTATGTAACATTGCACTTTTAGTATATTTTCTGTACTTTATTTGTCAAATTCATAACATTTAATAGCAAACCCTTAATGATTTTTCGAAATTTAATGGTTAGGCATAATTTTGCTACGAAAGGTCCTAAAGGTTTTGTGCGTCCTTAGTATTACTTACTTGGTCAGTGTTGTTCACCTTTCCCATACTCTTAAATCTCGACAATGTTATTGTATGCTTTGTTCGTATTTGAAACACTCCTGAGCGAAGTTATACGTGAAAACTTGCTCTGCCCTTAATTTTTGCACACCAGTGTATACAAGTTCCTTGTTGTTTGTGTCTTTAATTTTTCTTAGATGTGTTAATTTGGCAATAGTGACTGATACAGAGTTATTCTTATTGTTGCAGCGTTTCCACTGAACGAGTATATAACCCATTACGATACATTATCCTACGACACCCAAGCAGTCCATCGTAGCCACACGCGTGCGAAGCGGTCCATTGCCAATGGCGAGTCGTCGGTGGACTTGAATTTATCTGCCCATAACCGCTCTTTCAAGATACGTCTGAAGCGGGACACATCTACGTTCAGTGACGACCTCGTGGTGCAGGGTCATGATGGGAATCGTGTAAACGTTGACACATCCCATATCTACCAAGGACACATTGAGGGTAAGTATGTGTGATGGCTGAATCTGTGACAAATTTTGGGTTTGGGTAGTATTGGAGTGGAGTGGAGAAATTTCGGCGGCTCTTAACAGCGAGTCTTGAGACCCGATAAAGGTGAAGTGAGGTGAGTATGGAGCAGTGCAGGAACGCAATGGCGGGGGAAACGGTAGGTCCCCGAGAAAAACCCGCCGACCAGTGGCATCGTCCGGCACGATTTCCACATGCGAAAATCCAGGAGCGACCCCGCCGAGAATGGAACCCGGTTCACCTTGGTGGGAGGCGATAGCCTAACGACTACACCAGCGCGGCCCCTTTGGATAGTATTGTCTCCAATTTTGCAAGTATGTGGTGTACGAAGGTTCATGGACCAGAGAATGTAAATTATGTGTGAAGTACACAACAAGTGTCAAGACCAAGAGTAGTATAGAAATTGGCAGAGTGGGGTCGGATCCCTCATGCTCTGCAATTCCGGTCAGACTACGACCATCTTAGATTCTTGTAGTTCTTGCTCCATCTTTCTGTGTGGAGTAAACGACAATTTGTATTTGGGGGTAATTTTATGTTTTATTTTTGTTGTAGCATGGTATACCCTGCTGCAGTCGGCTGCCATCTTTGTTTCCAATATCATTTTCTTAGTGACTCTAGTTTCCATTTTGTTTCCGGTGTTTGGTGGTAGGTGGTGCTAGTATCGACATCTATATTTGTTTACGCGAATGTTTACTAGTGTGTGCGGCAGTCGGCAACCATTTTTGTTTCGGTTGTTCGTTCCTAGGTGGTATCAGTGTTTTTTTTCGATGTGTTTAATTGTGAAGTGGCATTTTACCTTGCATAGAACATTCACCTTTATCGAAAATATTCATTTTAATGTAACGTAAACTGCATGGAGGCATGTGGTCGCAAAACTATAATTTAGGCATCTCAAACTTTTCTGTTACCAAAACCAGTAAAGAAGTAGGGTTTAAATGCTGTATAATTTAAAATGCAGTCAACCACACATAACTTTGAAAGATAGTATAAACAATACAGATAAATTTTACATTACATTATCGTGGTCTTTCTTCTCATGTCGTGTAGCATTGTAACTATTCGGAAATGTCTCCTCTTATTTACAGGTAAAATTCCTAACAGTATCATCAAACCCAGAAAGATCACACAGGCCTACACGTTCCTTTTGGCAAACTGGACGTACTTTAATATTAGCTTAGAGTTAGTTTTCTTATTTGTTATGACAGGGTACAGTTAGTTCCATGGAAGCATCAATCAGTCAAAATGTGTGCTGTGCTCGCAACATTGTCATTTTTATAGGCATTTGTGCCGCTACCAAGTCGCGCAGGTCTGTTTTCTGGACCGTTACCTCTTCTTTTCCTGGACCTTTGAACATGTAGGGGCCAGTGGTTCGTGGTCTGACAGGGCCTATTTGCTTCATATCAACCCTGTGATCCTATTGATGTGGGATTGCTGCTCGACTATAGCTTTAACTGATTTGATTAATGTAATGGTAGATTGAGAATGATTCTTCGTAAATTCTGTATCCAACAGTGATCGGGGATTTTCCTATACACATTTCCCTATGTCCGATTGGATTTTTACCATAAACTTTGCTCCTTGCTTAGTTATGTCAAAACCTTAAGTGTACAGCCATTTTTTCTTCTGATTTACTGTATATGTGAATTTAAACGGGTGCTCGGAACAACTTCTGTTTACATAATATTTACTTGTATGGTCCGGTCCGACCATACGATGCGATGATGTGTTTACCCACAGTGATAATCTGTACAGACATAACAAGAAGTGCAAAGGACATGTTTATCGTTCATGGGGAAGCGAGTGCATGTATGGCAGCAAAACATTAAGTAAGCGCACCAAAACCAAACATCATGAAGATAGCAACTGCAAATTTGCCATAGTCTATAAGACCTACCCATGTGTTAACTATTGTTTGGTATATTCGAATAATAGTAACTTGAATGCTCACAACAGGAATTGTTTTGCAAAAGCATTTACCATAAATATACTGCTTGAATGAAGAATATTTTGAGCATGTATCAAATATGTTCATGTATTCTTATTATGTCACGACTGTAAATAAAGGTCAACTGTATAAATTATTCATAGGTTAATCATTTATCGTAACCCTCAATAATATTAGGTTCACCTCCACCGCTAGGAAAAAAAAAACAGATTTCGTCAAAGTCCGAAAGATAATTAATAGTTTTTGTATAGTGACAAGTCTCGAACTCAGGGCTTCTTGCTGTTGTAAATGGTAAGTCTTCCACCATTGTTTCCATATTAATATTGCAGCAGAGTAAACGTTCGTAGTAGATGAATGTAGTAGTAATAGTAGTAGTAACAACCTGCTTTCCTCCACCGCGCTCGACAACGAAATAACGTTCATTTTACATCATGCTTGCTTATATGTGCTTATAAATATTTTCTTTTTCATTTTAATTTTATATCGGTTTGAATAAGAGTACAGTCATGTTGGCCTTATCGTTCCCGTACTTCACAACTGAAATTTCTTCGTCTAATGTAATGTATTGTATACGTTGCTTATACAATACGCTACAATATACATCGGTTGTTGAATGTATATAACTATTTGTTTTATAATTATTTATATATATATTTGCAACATCGTGTAGCAGTGATGTTTCTCTTGCATGTCTAATGGTTAGAGAGCCTCACATAACATGTTAGGCATATTTATCCTTGTGTGCATCATCGTTATCGTCGGAAATGATACCTTTGTTATGTGTAGGTGATGACTATGTTACGATTTTGGTAGCTATATCTTAAACGGTTTGGAAATTATGTTCAACTGCGCTTATAGGTAAGTTTAGGATGTAAATGACCATGCAGTCATTTTAGTTGTTGGGGGTGATATATAGGTTATTAATTTGATCGCTCTATCTTTAATAGGCCGGAAATTACGTCCAACTGTAATTGTAAGTACACATAGGACATAAATGACTCTGCGATCAATTTCGTTGTCAGGGGTGATGTATATGTTACGAATTTGGCGACTATCTTAAACGGGTTGGAAATTATGACGAACTATGCTTAAAATTTTGCATAGGGCTTAAATAACCGTGCGGCCATTTTCGTTGTCGGGAGTGATGTCTATGTTACAAATTTGACGGCTGTATCTTTCATGCTGGTCGGCGATGCTAGAGAGCGAGTGTTACCACATACACACTACTACTGTAGCCTCTGTCCACTGGCCGAAAATTATGGTGTTTCCGCCCGATGGTTGGCGAGCGTGTGCGTGTGTGTGTGCATACGTGCAAGCCTTTGCATTTGTGTGCGTGTGTGTACGAATGTGTGTGCTCGTGTGTGTATGTGTGTGTGCGAATGTGTTTGTAGCGCCTCTGTCGCCATTGGGGACTGGTGGAGTCATCATAGGGAGCCTCGGAATGCGTGAGCATGAGGTTTGAGTACTGTCACCACCGCAGTCCCAAGTAGCGATTCGTCTACCCACATCATCACCGCGGCCCCAAGAAGCGAGTCGTCTACCCACCACGTCACCATGGTCCCCAGGACCCGACCCGTCTATCACCCCCTACCGCGACCCCCTAGTAGTGAGTCTTCTTCCCACCACACCGCAGCGCCCCAAGAAACGACCCCACCGCGACCCCAAGAAGCGAGTAGTCTATCCACCACACCACAGCGACCCCCATGAAATTAGTCGTCTACCCACCACACTACTGCTGCCCTAAGAAGTGAGTCGTTTACCTACCACACCACCACAGTCCTCAGAAAGCGATTCGTCTATCCGCCACGTCACTGAGGCCCCCAGTAAGCGAATCGTCTATCCACCACGTCACCGTGGCTCCCAAGAAGTGAGTCTTCTACCCAACACGTTACCACTGTCCGCAAGAAAGACGTGAGTCTCCTACCTACCACACCACCATGGTCCCCAGGAAGCGAGTCGTCTATCTGCCACGTCACCGCTGCCCTCAGTAAGCGAGTCGTCTATCCACCACATCACCACGGCTCCCAAGAAGCGAGCCGACTATCCACCACACCATAGCGACCCTCAAATAGTGGGTCGGCTACCCACCACGTCACCATCGCCCTCAAGAAACGTGTTGTCTATCCACCTCTCCACCGCGGCTCTCAGGAAGTGAGTCGTCTACCCACCATGTCACCGCAGCCCCCAAGAAGCGAGTCGACTATCCACCCCATCATAGCGACCCTCAAGAAGTGGTTCGTCTACTCACCACATCACCACAGCCCCAAGAAGCATGTCGTCTATCCACCACACCATAGCGGCTCCCAGGAAGTGAGTTTTCTATCCGTCACATCACCGCGGCTCCCAGTAAACGAGTCGTCTATCCACCACATCACCTAGGCCCCCAAGAAGCGAGGCGTCTACCCACCACGTCACCGCGGTCCTAAGAAGTGAGTCGTCTATCCGCCACAACACCGCTGTCCCAAGAAGCGAGTCGTATATCTGCCACACAGCGACCGCAAGGAAGTGTGTCGTCTATCCACCTCACCACTGCGGCTCTCACGAAGTGAGTCGTCTACCCACCACGTCACTGCAGCCCCCAAGAAGCGAGGTGACTATCCACCACAACATAGCGACCATTAAGAAGTGGTTCGTCTACCCACCACATCACCACGGCCCCAAGATGCGTTTCGTCTATCCACTACACCATCTCAGCTCCCAGGAAGCGAGTCGTCTATCCGCCACATCACCGAGGCTCCCAGTAAGCGAGTCGTCTATCCACCACACCACTGTGGCCCCCAAGAAGTGAGTGTCTACCCACTACATCACCGCAGCCCCCAAGAAGCGAGTTGTCTATACACCACATCAGCGCGGCCTCCAAGCAGCATGTCGTCTACCCACCACGTCACCGCAGCCCCCAAGAAGATTGTCTACTATCCACCACACCATAGCGACCCTCAAGAAGTGGTTCTTCTACCCACCACATCACCGCGGCCCCAAGAAGTGATTCGTTTATCCACCACGTCACCTCGGCCCCCAAGAAGTGAAGTAGGGACTTGTCGGGGCTTTGGGGCAGGGATTTGGGAAGACTTGGAGGAAATCCAGTAGCTTGAATGACATGTCGTCTATCCACTACATCACCGTGGCCCCCGTCGAAATGCAATCCCCCACACCACCTGAAGCCGTGTGTTGTCTATCCACTGCACCACCGCAGCCCCACAGTCGTAATGGAGTTTGTTTTCAGAACAGCGGCGAACACCGCCTCGTCGCAGCCGTTAGAAGTAGCCCACGACGCAGGTCAACCATCCGGCTAGAGGATGCGTACAGCGCCGAGCACCGCCACCGTCAACGTAGGTCCAGCCGGAGATCATACACGACGCCAAGCATCGCCCAGTCATCCATCCTGATGGTGGTTATACACGACTCCGACCACCATCCGTCAATGCGGGTCCATTCGCAGATCATACACGATGCCGAGCACCATCCCATCAACGCGGGTCCAGCCGGAGATCACCCACGACGCCGAGCACAGTCATGTCAAGGCGGGTCCAGCCGGAGATCTCCTACGACGCTGATCACTGTCCAGTCAACGCGGTCATCCAGCCTGCCGGAGATCACCCACGACGTCGAACACCGTCCCGTCAACGCGGGTCATCCTGCCAGCCGGAGATCACCCACGACGCCGAGCACCATCCCATCAACGCGGGTCATCTATCCTGACGAGGTTACACACAATGTCTGGTTTCGTTCGCTGACATTAGAAGCAGCCTGGAGGTCATGCAGCATCACTCGCAGATTTCAGATACAATGTGTAGAAATTTTTTTATATAAAATTATATATATATAAAACGTTTTTTTAATATAACATATAAATACATCTTACTTTGTTTTATTTATGAGAGGTGAGATGTTAAACAAAAACCCATACTTATGTTCCTTTAACATTATACACTGGAGAGCCAAAAAAACTGGTATAGGCATGCATATCCAAACTACAGAGGCATGGAACCAATCAGAGTAACGCGATGCGGTCGGCAGCACCTATATAAGACAACAAGTGTCTGGCAAAGTTGCTAGATATGTTACTGCTGCTACAATGGCAGGTTATCAAGATTTAAGCGAGTTTGAACGTGGTGTTATAGTCGGCGCACGAGAGATGGGACATAGCATCTCCGAGGTAGCAATAAAATTTGGATTTTCGCGTACGACCATTTCACGAGTATACCGTGAATATCAGGAATCACGTAAAACATCAAATCTTCGACATCGCTGTGGCCGGAAAAAGATTGTGAATGAACGGGACAAACGACGACTGACGAGAATCATTAAACGTGACAGACGTGCAACCCTTTCTCAAATTGGCGCAGATTTCAATGCTGGGGCATGAACAAGTACCAGCGTGCGAACTATTCAACGGACAATCATTGATATGGTCTTTCGGAGCCAAATGCCCTCTCGTGTACTGTTTTTGACTACACGACACAAAGATTTAAGCCTCGCCTGGGGTCGCCAACACCGCCATTGGACTGTTGATGACTGGAAACATATTGCCTGGTCTGACGAGTCTCATTTCCAATTGTATCGGGTGGATGGATGTGTACAGGTATGGAGACATCCTCATGAATCCATGGACCCTACATGTCAACAGGGGACTGTTCAAGCTGGTGGATGCTCTGTCATGGTATGGGGCGTGTGCAGTGGACGTGAAATGGGACCTCTGTTGCGTCTAGATACGACTCTAACATGTGACATATACGTAAGCATCCTGTCCGATCACCTGCACCCTTTCATGCCCGTTGTGCATTCCGACGGACGTGAACAATTCCAGCAGGACAATGCGGCACCCCACATGTCGAGAGTTACTAGCGAGTGGCTCCAGGAACATTCTTCTCACTTTAGATACTTCCATTGGCCACGTAAATCACCAGGCATGAACATTATTGAGCATATTTGGGATACCTTGCAACGTGCTGTTCAGAAGAGATCTCCACCGCCTCGCACTCCTATGGATTTGTGGACTGCCCTGTAGGATTCATGGTGTGAATTGCCTCCTGCATACCTTCAGACATTAGTCGATTCCATGCCACGTCATCTTGCGGCACTTCTTCGTGCTCGCGGGGGCGCTTCACGGTATGATGCAGGTGTACCACGTTTTTTGGCTCTTCAGTGTACATGCTAGCATCCTTTATGATAAGCAGCCAGATTCGCCCCTCCTTCGAGGACCACCTGCGATGTAATTTGATACAAAAAAAGTTAAAAACTTAACTTCAAGAACAAAATTTAAAACTAAAATTTTAAAATTTAACAAAAAATATGTTAAAATAAGATTTTGGAAAAAAAAAAATTGTAATAAATTTTGTTAAAATTTTGGAAAATTAAAAAAAAAAAAATGATTTTGTACTGTATGGATGTCGTGAGGGAGGAATGCGAGAGCAGGAACAAATCCCCGATGACGTGCGACGGTCAAGAGTCCCCCGCTCGAAAACTCATGGCTCCCTCTCCCCCAGTCCCAGCCCCTGTTTTGAACCTACTTTTTATTGCTACTCCAGTCACATTCATTCTGCCATTGTATTTTGGAGGAAAAGTATTAATTCCTGGAATTGTAGCACCTAAATTACAATTTATACAGCCCTCAATGGGTTTTTTTTTCATGTACAGCTACGGACACTGGCATTCAGGTCTCGTTGAATTAAATCACATTACTTCTTAATTATGTATTCAGGTAATCGCCAATCAACATAAATAATTAATGTTAATTTTACGGTTTAAATTTAACTACTATATTTTCTGTGTCCTTGTTTTCACACTTTTATGTATTTCCATATAGACAGTGATAGGCAGTGGCATCAATGCAAAATAAATACTCCCCATCCAGACTGGATTCCAACAGCTGCTTGTATATTTATAGGATGATGTGTAATATATAATTATTTTTTGTGATAAACAATACGTGTAACCAGGTTGTCTCCAGGTAAGCGGGGATGATGGTTCGATTATAAAACAAAAACTATGTTTAGTATAGAGTAATATACAGAAGTGATTCAACAGATGGCCCGGAATTAGATTTAATACCCAACTTAACCACATGTTGCACAAATCGATCTGGAACAGCCAGAAGCACTGAAGATCCACATTTATATACACTTAGTGTGTGTGAAACTATAATCAAATTCATATTGAATTCTGAATGACACAATCGACGCACGTACTGTGCTCTCATTAGAGGATTACGTTATTTTTTTATAGAATTTGCAAAAGTAAAAATAAAAAAAATCGTATATTTTAAATATGCATTTCGTTTAAAATGCAGTTATATGATCTTGCCTCTTGTTATAAACCAAAGGTTACATAACTTCTTTAAATTTTTTAACCTTTCTAATTTTAGTGACTTTTGGAAATAATAAACCTTACTAAGGGCAATGTAATGTTCTACTTGGGAAATTTTTCAACAACAGTTTTTTCAATAAATATTTTTTAAAAAACACAGAAAACACTCAAATCGTAGTTTTCAAAAACGAAATTAACAAAAAAAATTGCGTCATATATTGCACAACTCAAACAATACATTTCTCAAATGGTATGAATTGTACATGATGCTGCCATCGATATTCCACAAAAATAAATCAAAAAAAGATTTTACGATAATAAACAAAATTCAGGTAGTTTCCGTTACTTAATAGTGAAAATAATTTTTATTGCCACAACAGTCTCTTGAGGTGAGGTGTTGGTATAATGCATTCATTATACAAGCTCAAAACGAAAAATTATATTCTATAAAAGTTAATAATTGACAATAAAAATACGATACATTGCTGTGACATCACATAAACATATAAATAAAATAGTGGAACATTTTAAATTTTAATGTGTAGAAATGTTAACATATTCCTTTACTTTGGAAATTTTCCGTTACTTTTACAACTTACTGATAGGCAAATTGCAATTTTATCTAAATACACTACGGCAAAAAATGTTACATGTTAATGTTTACTAATATGTACTATTGAAGTTCCATAAATGCAAGTTTGCTTTTAACTACAAGCATATTTCAGACACCTGAAATATTATTTTATTTGATATTCTTATGCTTTTTAAAATTTTTATTTTTTATCGCCAATTTCAATTTTTTTTGCACTTTTCTTGTTTTTCACTATTGCTTTCCGTTGATAATACGTGGTTTTAACTATTTCTGGAAGTAGGCACTTGCAGTGACATTTTGTTAACCCTGGTGAAATTTCGTATTTCCGCATGCATCCATTATTAGGATTTCTTTCAATATTTAAATCCTGATTTTTGTCTACCGTGGCAATGAGAAATCATAAATCCATCTGAGATATATTAAAGGTCTCTTTGTATCTGATACAATTATGGAGCCTAAAGGTAAGTTCACACTGTTTCCTAGCATCATCGGGCTGACCTTTCGTGGCATAAAAGAAAGCTGATAAGTGCACAAAGGGCTGCGCTGCTTACCGTTGCTAGAGCATACAAAACTGTTCCGAATGAGTCTCTCCCAGTAGTTGCTGGTGTGCTGCCTGTGGACTTGCTAGTCAGGTACAGGGGCCTCGTTGCGGAGAGATCCCGAGCTGGCAGGCTCACAAGCGTGGAGAAGAACCAAATGCATGAGGAAATTGTCTCTGATTGGCAACTGAGATGGGACAGTTCCAGTAAGGGAAGGCTGACGCATGAACTCCTATCCAGCATTCGGACGAGACTGGAGAACAAGTGGATCACAGTAAATTTTTATAACATGCAATTGCTTACTGGACACGGTAATTTCAAGGCGAAGCTACATAGCATGAGGCTTGTGGGATCTCCCCTCTGCGGAAGATCAGTACAGCATGTACTGATGAACTGTCTCAAGACAGAAGATTTGAGAGAATATTTGAATGAGAAATGTGAAGAGTTGGGCATTCACTTGGAAGAACGAAGTATAATGGAAGACAAACTTCACCACAAGATTTGGACGGATTTCGCCACCAAAATTGGAAGGAAATTGGAAGATTTCGATAAATGGAATCGGCGAAATTCTGATGATCCATGATGGAGTATTCAGGTAAAGTAAAAGTCGGAGTACTTTAGATTGGCGAGGAGGACAGGTTTTAAATGAGAAAACCAGTAGAATACTGTGTTAACGGCAAGAAAGAAAAGTGAATGGCCCGAAGAGACCAAGAGGAAAGTGCCGTGCACTGTCTTACCCACTAGGGTACAGTTGCAGTGCGGGAGGTTGGAGGGTGTGCTGGCCTTCGGGCCTTAAAACCTGTTCCGCATCGGACGGCACCGCAGGAATCGCACGGACCGAAGTCGGTTAGGATACTGCACATATTGTATCCGGAGCATCGGCATTTCCGAACATGGTTCTCGCCGTCAAGACGCATCCTTCATTGTTTAACCTGCATACATTTCTCTCGTGATATTCTCCAAGGGGAAGAATAAAAAACTGTTTTCAACTACCGGTTGAGTCGCGCAAGAAACACTAGCGAATACGTTTGGGATCTTGACACGAACATTCAGGATTTTTGAACTGAACGTCGATTGAGAGTATCTCGTGAACATGAAGTTCTCCTTGTTATGACTACGTGTTGTCTGCACAACTACTTAAAGGATGAGACATGTCATTGGACGGAACGTGATGAATGGGCTGAGATGTCCGAGTGGAACAGGTGATAAATCACGCCATGATGCTTTATAGTCTAATCAACAGAGGAAAAATAGGTGAAAGTTTTGTTGTAGTCGTAATTTTTGGTACATATATGTTTTTTGGGTCGCTGAACACGAATCCGAGGTTTGCCAACACTGATTTTGCCGGGAAACATGTTTTTTTTTTGCAAAAACTTTGTAAATTTTGGCACTTTTTTTGGTTTTTCAACTATATCTCACTAACTATACGTTTTTTTGAAACAACGACTCTATACAAAATGAAAGTGGACAAAATTTACTACATTTTATTTATATGACATTTTTTTCTATGATCAACCGTTTAGCCGTTAGAGCGCGCTGAAAAACGGCAAAAAAAAAAAAGTGGAAAATGCTATTTACAGCACTTTACAGCAAATACTGGCCAAGTATTTCATTAAAGATGATGAAATGCACATAAAAATATGAAATATATGAAAATTACATTTTATGTGTACATACATAGCATGCACATAATGAAGTGGCTAACTTCCAAGTGAGTAGGTAATAAATAACGATGAAAATAATGAAGGCAAATACAGGTAATATCTTGAAAACTTCATGTAATGTGACAATAAGTACTAATAAATCGTAAATTACATATGAGTGCATATAATAAATCGGGAAGTACATATAATATATGTCGTCAATTATTAAAAAAAAGAAGAAATATCGGTACAAAAAAAAATGCCGAAAGCGATTTCAATATTTAAAAACGTCATGGGTCTCATTTCTTTTCCTTCCTCACTTTTTTCCTCGAAGGGCCTGGCTCAGCGACATCTATAGAAAATACAGAACAAATCGTGCAGTATTAAAATGTGTGTTTATTGATACCATATTAATGACACCCCAAACAAACTAGCGAAATTGTAAAGTTAATTTTCAGAGGTAGTATTACCTACGTACCTTGTGCAATGGGGAGACATTCTTCGTCATAATCCGTTGCTTCCACTGGATCATCCGGTTCTGGGCAGGACAAATGAAACCCCAATTCCTTTTCCAGGTCCACATCCTCTTGGCTGTCCTCGTCTGTCTCCACCAACACGTTTTCGCATTTGCCTTCTCAGTTGCGGCACATGTTGGAGCAGTGAAGGCCTGCTGTTTTGCAGCCACAGTTCCGGGTGCAGTTCTTTGTACATTTGCAGGTGATAAGTTTCAGCATGGCAGGGGGAGCAGGGGGTAAAAGAGTCGTCACTGGCTCAAGGCCACTTTTGGTTCTTGTCCAGCCCCACTGCTCGGGTTGTGCAGCTTCGTTTCCCCTCCATTGCTGAACTTGGAACCACACCCGGAAACTGTGTTGTCTGGCTGCTGCTGCAGATGGTGGTAAAGCAGCAATGTTTGACGCCATTGAGAAGGCAGCTCTTCTGTAGCCCAGGAATCGCAAGTGGTTTAGCGATGGTGCAGTAGGAAGGTAATTGATGAAGGTAAGACAAGCAGTATATGTTTTTTTCAAATGCGAGATCTACTGTCACTTGCTCCATGAACACGTTCCATCCTGGTGTTATGGTAAGCTCTCTGTACTTGCTGTAGAGCCAAAGAATCTCAGCTGCAGACGGATATACATTGGGGGTTGTTGGGAATTGATTAATGAGGTCTTTGATCTTGGTTGCTTTAAGACCTTCAGCAGTCTTACTTGACTCTAATCGCTTCAGCGTTACGTGTCCAAATCTTCCGACCACCTCAGAATCTGGTATTGATGTCACTCTGGCAATCGTTGTATCTGCAGGTACAGCAGTTGCTGGGGCTACAAGGTAAATGCCTCCTATTACATCAAAGGTTTTGTAACCATCAATTGTTTGGGTATTAAAGTCTGCGTTGTCCCCCACAAACTGAACAAATCCGTTTGGAGGGATTATGATCTCTGGTTTCAGGGCACATGAGATCTCAAAGCGCACTGCTTCTGAGTACGAGCTGCAAAACCCCAATTAACTCAATACTTCCAACAACTTCCTGGATCCATACTTTTTTATAAATGAATGCTGCCAGTCCAACTTGTACGTTTGACAAAAAGGATCTTGGTCTCACAGCAGCGATCAGACAGTGAGATAAAGCATTGCATTTAGTTTCCCATTTCTCAGTACTTCCTTTTCTTTTCTTTAAGATCAGCGTTTGCATAAAACGTTTCAGAGCTTCGGGAATGACAGCTTCAGTCTCTTCCATGAAACGGTCTGGTGCAGGATACTCTGAATTCTTAGACCTGCGATCTCATATCGTCGCAAATAATTTTTGCTGCCAATTCCACAATTCGAAGCCTCTCTTCTTGGTCAGATTTGCACCTTTGCTGGTACCACGTGTTAGTCAATATTTTCTCTCCAAGATTCTTAAAAAACACAACAGTTTTTTTCTTCTTGTTGCTTGTGAACAGAATATCTTCCCCGTATTTCTCAAGGAGGTGAGCTTTCACAGTTCTTGGTTCTGGTATAAAATTGTCTTTGATCTGCCCCATCAGCTCGTCCATGGAGAACTGGCACTCGTCATCACTGTTATCAAGGTAATCGTAAACGTACTGCATTGCCGCCTCGATTTCCTCGGCAAATGGACCACGTTTTTTTTGTTCTGTTGTCTTAGGGTTTCTGTACAGTTCCCTATGACACTTCTGATGGTATTGTGCATCATATGCGACCAGATCATCGACGGCCTCGACGCGGGAAATTACAGTATGTCCATAATCATCATCACGATCTCGAGCTGCTTTGAGAATTGAGCTTCTGAACCCTTGTGTTGTGTCACGGACTTTATACACAACATTGCGGTCACATAATGGATTTTTGGTTCCAGAGGCCAAAAATCGATCAGTTATGGCCAGTCCCATATATAAATTTATGGGTTCTGAAAGTAAACTCATGGATCGTGTTACTTGAGGCTGGGTTGGCACATTTTTCACCTGCCTATGCAGGAAAGCAGCAATCATACGTTCATCCACGTATGATTTCCTGCACTTTTCATGCACACGCACAGATGATTTTCCTCTTAGAAAAGTCCCCTTCTTATCGTTTCTTTTTTTACTGGCCTTCACAAACGTTGCGATACCTCGTTCTTTCACGGTTGCTACTGCACTTCCATCTTCCAAAGAAGATTCACAAATGAAACACTCCGACATCGCGAAAACTCGCATAGTTTTAACTCACTTGACGACAGACACGATCGCGAAATAAGCTCCGAAGCAACTGAGGGGTCAGGTTGGATGTTTATTAGACGCCCAGGGCTCACACAATACAAGGGAGACCTTGAAAGGCTTCAAGAGCGGACACCGGAAGACCCTTTCAGGTAAGTCAAACATCTGCCACCGCGCAGCTAGAGCCGGCACAAACCACAACTTCAGCGCTCAACTAGGTACTATAATCATTCACTGCTAACCATCTACTTCATAAAAAAATTTTTTTTAACTACATTTAATTTACATTTACATTAAATGTACAATACATTACATTAAATTAAAAAGATTTAAAATACATGAAATGTATTTTTCATGTATTTCATGTATTCTTATGTGCATTTCATCATCATTAATGTCATACATGGTCACTATCTGCGTAATATGGATAGTTTCCGCGTGAATTGGTCGTAAAGTGCTGTAAATCGCGTTTTTCCACTTTTTGGTTTTTTGACCGTTTTTCAGCGCGCTCTAGCGGCTGAACGGTTGATCGTAGAAACAAATGTCTTGTACATAAAATGTAGCAAATTTTGTCTACTTTCATTTTGTATAGAATGGTGTTTTCGAAAAAAAAAAAAAAAAAAAACGCATAGTAAGTGAGATATAGGCGAAAACCCAAAAAAGTGCCAAAATTTACACTTTTTTTGCAAAAAAAAAACATGTTTTCGTAAAAATTAATTCTTGGCAAACCTCAGATTCGTGTTCAGCAACCCAAAAAACATATGCACCAAAAATCACGACTACAACAAAACTTTCCCCTATTTTCTCCTTCTGATGCTCTGTTGCTTCGACTATTACACATAAGGGAACGTTTTGAATATTACTTAAAATCAGATGTAGGATCAATTGCGTGGCAACAAGAAAGTGTTCGGGCTGAAAAACACGGTAATGTGATGGGGCCATTTAATTTACATTATGTATTAGAATATTGTTACATTGTTGATAGTGCCTAAATAATTATTACATTACATTTACTTACTGGGTTGCTTCATTATGTTGCCGATTTCCTCCCAAATGTTGTCCCTCCGTTGTACAGTATGTCGGCATATTGTGAGTGTCGCGAGTCGTACAACTACTCATATTGTTGAACAGTCGCAACCAAGCGAGCAGGATCCATGTTCCAACGAATGGTTAAAGTGTCGCTACGTAACTGGACAAATGTCATCCGCAGCGTACGGATTCCTTGCCCCTTCCGGATTTATCGTCGGCATTGCCAACTGTCTAGTGCGTCCGACACGCACCTGCGGATAGGTGAACGCAGTCCCATTACAAACAACGCTAATCATTCTAAAATAAGATATGTGCGATTCCTGCTGTGCGTACGATGTGGACCAGTGTGCGCCTGCCTTACGATGAAGGTTGTGCATGTCTACCGGTTCAGGTTTTTTTGCTGTTTTTTTGTAATTCAGTGGTTATGGCTGAATGTACACATTTTACCTCACCGACGACAGTTTCCTCGGCATTTTATGATATCACAAATCCATAGGGACTAGCTCCCAAATGCCGTGTTGCAATTCTACAAATAGTCCATATTTTGTCTACTTTTCAAAATGCTTAACGACAATTTTTAATTTCTGTGTACAAACTCTGTAGCGTTTGTATAAACTGGTGGCTTGTACACAAGCTGCTTCACAAGTTTTGAACATGATGTGGTGTCCCGACAGTATACAGCTCCTACAGGTGCCACACCTGTCACACTCGTCTTTGCTCTGCTGCGCATTTTTTCTTGAATTGCGTTTTCCCCATTGTACAGTGTTGTCTGTGACACTTTGCATTGCAAGTATCTTGGGAATAACACAGGGTTATGCTTGGTTAAACAACCGGTGTAAAACTTTCCCAAGATGAAGTATTCTTACATACATTTAACTGTCTGTGGTGGCAAATATTAATCTTTGAACACTGTTTCACTCTTCCTGGATTATTATTTATTTTGTCAAATGCCTGCATCTAGGTTATTCAAGGTTCTCCATTATTGTTATACAAAACAAAATTAGTGATGGGTATTATTGAATACATGAGTATGTAACACAAGTTCCTATGCAAATATTTTGATGACACATTTTTAAATATTGCTTCTTATAGTACTTGTGATTTGTTACCTATTACTTTAACTATTTACTCAGAACAGTATCGATAAATGGCGAAGGAATAAAACTTTTATTGAAAGATTTTAATTATTTTCTGTGTGTGTCGGCCATATATGCCAGATGTCGCTGAAATTGTTTCAAATAGTGACAGTTGTATGTTATGTAACACTAAGGTAGACTTTATAAATACGTTTTTGAGTCATTGAAATTTTATGAGTCCTTAATTGTAAATATTTTGGATACTACGTTTGGTGAAAAATGGTTGAATAATTCTTAACATATAACTTTTATTTGGCGTCCCTAACAACCAAAGTGGCGTATAAAATGTGTTGTTAATGATTCAAATTAAAGGATTCGGCAGTTTCCTCCTCTGCTACAGTACAAGATTATTTCAGATGTGTAGAATAATTCATCACAAAATGAGGTCGTCGTTTCGAAAATAAGTGTTTGATGAAATAATATCCCGTAACTGTAGATAATTTACTGTAATACTAATTGGTGCGAAATTTGCTGGAAATGGATGTGAGTAGTTTCTGAGGATTATTTTAGAGAACTATCACCATACCGAGTTTGTTTTCGTAGAATGGTTCCCGAATGAAACATCACCGAAAAATTTTAAGTGATATAACTTTGAAATTAACTTTTAGGTATAAGTTAGACGAAAGCTGCAAAAAGAAAAATGGTACCGTACCAGCAGTTGTGTGCCGTGTTTAGTGATTTGGTGCAATAATTCAAAAGGAACTACGAGCAGTCTAGTATACTTATGTTTGCTCTGACTCAATGTACTTTAAATGGGAGTGTGTGGCTGCGGCAGCGGACGTTACCCACTAACTCTTCAAGCATAAATGTCTGTTTCTGGGGAGTCGGCAGCCATATTGTTTTTAGGGTATGCCAAATCGAAAATCTACTTATCCGATTTAAAAATATTAATTTAAAAAGATTGTTTTAACTTATTGTTTTAAAATTTGTACTAAAATTGTACGTAGAATATTGCAGAAACATGTAAAAGTCTTTATTCACTTACTTCATTTCCATTCTCCTATCTTTATTTATATTTATTACACAGTTTTAGAATCTGCAGTTTATTCACTGCCTCGACTGTTTGTAGGCATAAAAATGCTACTAGAATTTTTTAAATGTATGTATACGTGACCAATCAAAACTCATCATTCGAGTAGCGACCATCTGCACAAGTATGTTATAATGATGGTATTGATCAGCATTTACCAACACTTTTATAGCCATACTTGGTTATAATTTAAATATCAATAGCGCTAGGCCCTTGAGACTTTGTACGAGGACAGCTCGGGTTATAGTCAATCTTATATTCTTTGCTCTTCTTGATCGTCAATCTATCAATAGTCCAATCTTCCAATCTTCCAATCAGTTTTTCGCAATATTTCCATCAATCTTCTAATCTTTCGTCCAGTCTTTCGATCTTTACATGAATCTTTCTACCAATCTCGTAATATTTCAACCGATCTCGCAATATTTCCATCAATATTTGAATCTTCGTCCAATCATTCGGTCAATCTTTCAATCTTTCCTCAGTCTTCCAATATGTCATCTAATTTTTCGATCAACCTTGCAATATTTCCATTAATCTTTATATCTATCTCGCAATATTTCCATCACCCTTTTGACCAATCTGGCAATATTTCCATCAAATCTGGCAATATTTCCATCAATCTTTCGGCCAATCTCATAGTATTTCCATCAATCGTTCGGCCAATTTCATAATATTTCCATCAATATTTCGGCCAGTCTCGTAATCCTTTTATCATTCTTCCTACCAATCTCGTTATCTTTCCATCAATCTTCCAATTTTTCTTCCAATCTCTATTAACCGTAAATTCATAAACAGTCCATAGGTTTCTCGTCTGTCCCCCATCCATAACAGAAAAAAAAACATCCAATCACCAACTGTCTACACACCTTTTTACCTAACGACTGCATTAATATTTTGTATGAAGTCCACTACCGTGCATTTTTTTATACTTAGTCTTCATTAATATTCTGTGTGCAGATACATACTTTAGTAGTCGGCTGCTCATAGCATC
Organism: Clitarchus hookeri; assembly: GCA_002778355.1. Lineage (NCBI taxonomy): Eukaryota > Metazoa > Arthropoda > Insecta > Phasmatodea > Phasmatidae > Clitarchus > Clitarchus hookeri. Next base: position 1,217,216 of record NQII01000154.1, on the reverse strand, counting down.
ACTTTGAATATATATAAGGAAAACAGTACAGAACACAAAATAACAAAAAAATATATTTTATATAAAAAACATTTATATTTTGCACATTGAAAATTTTAAAGAAAGCAGTTCATCACATCATGCTCTAATATCCCTGATCTTCAGTTCACTAATGATTGCAGATATCTCGTTTATTTGTGAGAGAAGTGTCTACCTTTTTTACAAAGCGATCAAAATGAGAATATCAACAAGTTCATTTGGATCTTCGGAAAATATATAGCCAGTGATATCAGCGTTTTCTGCCTTCTTCATACCTCTAATTGCAGTATACCTGTTGCTGTATACTCATAGCATCGAGAAAATCGCCATCATATTCAGCATCAACACTGTCTTGATGTTCATTTCCATCAATGCTGTCTTCACGATCATCTTCACCTCCTGTTTTGTATTCTACATCAAGTTTACTTTTCTCTGTAGCAGAAGTCGCATGGTCATCATCAGTATTTAGAGGAGATGATGGTTGTTTATTTCGAAATTGATCGAAACTACTGCATGATGCCGGTAACTCATTCCATCTTTAGCAATAGCTGTCTCGTCTTAATCGCCTGGGGAATTAGTACTCATCTATTCAGCAAGAGGTATTTGCGGCAATAGTTTTTTGCCCTCAAAAGACGAATCCTTGAGAATCTATACATGATTTTTCGATGTATCGCCTTTGATAAAAAGCATATGGCCATTGTGTTGATATTTCCTCATGCGAAAAGGACTCTTCGTACAGGCGGTTCTCTCTTCTCGGCGAGTATTTACGTAAAGTAACTCCATCGTAGAATCGACACTGACGATAATCAGGCATCAATGATGCAGATCACAGCTCCATGTTCGTTGTGGTCAGAGATAGGCATTTGTATTTACAATTCATCTTCGCTGTATGATGAGAGAGCGCTTCCAAATCGATATTCACCTTTCGGTATCAGAACATCAACTGAGCTACTGATGACTGGCTGTTTTCTATACAAACACTTTTTTACCTCACGATTTATCATAACACGAAAAATCGCAACTGATAGCAAAACAATCCTATCGAGCTATTTTGTTCTCACATCGAACCTGTTACAATCAAGCGCGCTTTTTTTATTTTGTACGCATTCATTTTCTCTTAAGCCTATTTATAAACTTTATGCGAAAAAAATTCACCAGATTAAATCCGAAAGAGAATTAATACTTTTTATAATTTCAGGTCCTTACACCGTTACTCGTCTTTGGAGATTTCTTCATCCGAACTTAATTGTTTATTTCAGAAACCTGCTATGCACCATTTTTGTCGAAAATTACTTTTTTTTTTGTATTTTGTGTCACAGATGGTAAACACATAGTTTAGTGCATAAACTCGTTATCGGTCATGCCCACTTACGGACTAAACATATTCTTGAATCGTTTAGTTCAGAAACCAGACAAGCGACATCACATGGAGGGTTTCTGCAGTAAACCTATTCTATGCACGGTTGGCAACAGTTTATGTTTCTTGCTTTCGTTTTGCTTGTAGTATACAGTTTGTTGCTTGCAGGGTAATGTGACTGTCGTGAATGCTTTTACATTTACACTGTGTTTAGTGTATTGTGTTACTATTATTCTCAAAAGGCTAGTTCTTTGTATGAAAAACCTCGGACTAAAAGAAAACGAGGTATAACTAATGAATACAAATATAAACGAAATGTTATACATACAGCACGAGTGAAAGGCGAAGGTTACACACGCTACAGAGGTGAATTGGTACCATCGAAATCGGTCCCTGATGAGCTGATATGTAATTGTCCAGGTAAATGCAGTTTAAAACTTGACGAGGAAACTATAAGCCACATTTGTAATTATATTTATGCATTCGAATGGAAAAACAGTCGAGATACACATTTGCAAACGTTGATTGAGGTTAGGGAAATCAAGCATAGGCGAAAAAATGTAAATCAATATATATAATATATAATACCAGGTTGATTGTGGTGCTGATTCAAATGAAACTCCACCCTCTTTTAAGAAATATACTTCCTTTGTTTACAATATTAAGATAAAAGGTGTTCTTACTCCAGTTTGCAAAAACAATTTTTTACAAATCCATGGAGTTCCACGTGATCGAGTGTAAAGACTCAGTAATCCTTTAGTTCAGAATTAACACCCTGTTGATATGAGGGGTAAGAATCGTAGTGGAAATGCCATGCAGGCAGATATGTGTGTACCGATCCATGAGCACATTTGGAGGTACACTGAAGATATATTTAGACGCTCAGTTAAATATTGCTAAATGTACGAGATTGTTCAAGTTGAACATCCGGGAAAAAGTTAAGTATTTAAAAACTTTTATTACACATACTTCAAAGAAAACGTCAAGTAACTATACATTTGGATGGCCACAAGTTGACGTTTGCAGCCAATGTGATAGCTTTAGTGCAAAACTACAAAACCCTTGTTTGAGAGACAATGCTAAGTGCAACACAGCCGCTGAGCAAATTGTTCACAAGAGGAGGGCCAAGAAGTTTGTTTGAAATAGAAAAATGCTACAGAAAACAAAGATGAAGATACGGTGGCCCTAAGTTTAGACTTTATGCAGAGCATTCCTCTGCCCAACATACCTGTTCAAGAGGTACTCTACATGTCCCAGCTTTGGCTTAATATATTTTGAATCCACGATTTGAAGACTAAGAAACCATCTACCTGTGTACCTGTACCACAAAGGTGAAGCCAATAAGTCTCCAGGTGAGGTTTGTTCCCTATTATTAAATTACATTTAAAAAAGATGTACTGAGTACTGTAACGCATCTCCTTCAGTTATTGTCCATCAAGTCAAATGAAAAGCGCACAGTAGTGAGGTTTCTAATGAATCTTTGTGACGGAAATGTTCAACACTGTGACACACCACTTTTCAATAATACGTCTCATTCTTACCTTGTGACCGTGATTTTGGATCTATAAAACGCCTTTAGTGAAAAGTAGACAAAGTTTACACTTCAGAGCAGTATGCAGAGCTGATACTGAAAGCTAGTAAAACCGAGTATTTGTCTGTCCAGGAAATGAAAAATTAGGAGATCTTTATCTTTGAGCTGGTGGCCACAATTTTATAAAGAGAGTATGAACTCAGATGAAACAAAACCAGAAGGAATCTCCAAGGGTAAGAAAATCGCATTCAAAGTATTATCATACCAGTAGTTGCATGGCTGTGTATTGATTGACCTGTGATTTCAACGTTTACCTTATAGAAGTATCAAGATGTCCCTGAACTTTCAACAGAAAAGGCCTACCCTAGGTTTACCTTAGTAGAAAAGTGTCAATCCATAAGAAGGTTGAAGACTTAGGGAAGCTGATAGTGTACTCATAAGCTATGAAATCTTCTATGATGAAATCATACAGTGACCTACAACAGAAGCTGAGCGCAATGTGCAGGTAGAATATGAAGACTTCTAACTTAGAGCCATGGATTCAAAAGAGACTGAGTGTCAATGTTTCAGTATTTTTGTAGTTTTTTTTTTCATATACACGTTTTATTCAACAGTGTTTCTGTGTTCAAATACATACATACATACATACCTTTATTGTTTTATTTTAGTACAAACATGCACATATTTACTGTAAATATGCAACGTTAAAAGATGAAAGTTTGTTTTCTTGCAGAGCTGTTAAATTATGTGGGGGTTAGTAGCCACATTTTGTTTCAGCCGTTATCTTACTTCATATAAAGGATAGAAGGGTTTTCTTTGTTTTCCTAAAGTGTGTAACTGCGGAACCTATATCTCACTATAACATCTTTAGTCTTCGTCCGAAATTTGTCGTACAGCCTACATTATCTGTTTCATACACCATGTATTTATATAAGATCTATTCTGGGATTTTTTTTTTTTTACTAAAGTGTCACTTAGGTGGTTTTTTCATGTAGATAGTATAATGAGTCTGGCACAAGGGGACGGGATTGCGACATGAGTGTTCAACCCATGTTGAAAGTTAGTTAAATATGAACTCATTTTAACTTGACCATGGCCCTCTTGAGAGGTTTTCTGTACTGAAGACATGATTTTTTTAAAGGAAAAATTAAAGTAATTCAGAATAAATAAACGCGTGTAGTGTTTGTCGGCTAAGTTAGGTGGGGGCAGGATGGGTTTAGCCTATCTGATAAGCAGATGGTGGAGTGCAGACGACGGAATGAGCAAAGATGATGATGGAGGGGTTTGTGGAGTGGGTATGTTGGTGGGTTGAAGGTGAGGGGGGAATGCTAAGTAACTGTGATTGACTGTAGGGGCGGAGGCCTGCCGAATAAACAGCTTCTAAAAATTGGCGAGGGTCAGTCGCCTGCTGGAGGTGGTGCTGGGGAAACTCAGAAAATTTATTTTTTAAAAATTTTTTTGTAACTTTTTTATAAATATTTAATAATATTTTTAATAAATTCTTTGACATTTTTTTGGGTTGAAGACAAAGGTCATTAAGGTCACTGACATCCAAGATGGCGGACAATATGGCCGGAGCAGCTTTGAGCTCCGAAGCCCCACGCCCTTGTGTCAGAACCAACCAAATCATTATACTAGTTTACATGCAAGAACCACCTACGTGACACTTTAGTAAAATATGTCACAATATATCCTATGTAAATACATGGTGTATGAAACATATAATGTATGCAGTTAGACAAATTGTGTACAAAGAATAAAGATGATGTTATAGTGAAATATATGGTCCATTGTTCGAATACCGAAACGAGTTTCGGATCATTTTTAACGAATACTGTACGTGAGTATTCTGTCTCTTTGCGTGCTTATATGCACCTATATATAGACTTGAGCAATCTCCAAATCTCCAAAGGTGAAGTATGGCGTAGCATCCCTAGTTCGAGAGACCCGAAATTTAAAACAATATTATCGCACGTCGTGGTAGATCGGGGGACCGAATGATTGTGGTCAACAATTCTTTCTACAGCTACCGTTAACTTATCAAAATAATAAAAATACTAAATCCTCAAGCGGGGAGGAGGGGGGTAGCTAACTACCTGTAGAAAGAAAAGATTGGGAAGTTTGTTTCATGGCTCAATTTAATACACATCAAAGAAATAACATTAATGTTCCAGTTTGTTAACAATTGTGAACGTCTGTATAACAATTAATCACTTCAAATTACATATTGACATACCATGATAATGAAAAGAGCGGCGTTATTTACGGCTGAGGATTCAACAAAAATAAACTCGCAATTAACCGACAAGCTGCCTCGCAGTACCTGAAATTTAAACAATAAATACTGGATCCATTGCCGAGAGATTTATTTAAGACTAGCTTACAGTTCTAAACCCGGAGTCGGAACATAATTATTTAGTTAGTTTCAGCACACAAACGACACGAGACAAGGGACACGGCATTTCTAAAATAACATCCTATCTTACTAATATTATAAATGCGAAAGTGTGTGTGTGTCTCTCTCTCTCTCTCTCTCTCTCTCTCTCTCTCTCTCTCTCTCTCTCTCTCTCTCTCTCTCTCTCTCTNTCTCTCTCTCTCTCTCTCTCTCTCTCTCTCTCTCTCTCTCTCTCTCTCTCTGTATGTTTGTTACCACTCAGCTCCATAACGACTCAACGGATTTTGATGAAATTTGGTATGTAGGTATTTTAGGTCTTGGAATAGGACATAGGATACTTTTTGTACGGGTCTTGTGGAATAACAACGAAACCCAATTCTGCAACGGCTGGGAACGTGACCGAAATATTTTTTTCCTTAGGTATCAGAGTTTATCAGGCCGCCCAAGGACCTCTGAAATGGCTTAATGACTGCTATCGATCGATAACAACCGGGACCGAATATTTAACGTGCCCTCCGAAGCCCGGCAGCGCTCGGATGTTATGCCACTAAACGGTCACCCATCCAAATGTGTGCCGCTGGGAACGTTACTTAACTTCGGTGATAGATTAAGATCCCTCAGCCAAGCGCAAAAAGTGGTAGCTAGGTACACTTATTTCTAAAGATACAATTAGATGAAACTCACGTTTTGATTTTCATACATCGAAAGCGGAAATGTGGTAACTACGCGATAGTTGCACAGCTACACTCCAAACACAATACTCTACTTCTTGGCTATCGGGTAAAACATATTTGCCTTCCGTTTGAGTTGCCGTAATCAATTAAAAACTTTGGCCAACATAGTATAGTTTTATAATTCTGTTTTCACATAAATGAATTGTCTTTTCCCAATTTATTTATTAGTTTATCACTGTAAAACTCAATTGTATCCGGGCGAAGTCGGGCCTGTTCGCTAGTTAATTATAACTACTGGTTGTGCTGGCCCCAGGACATCTACCAATTATCTCTATCTACATACTAGAAAAGTACAAGTTACTTATCTACATGGTGATAGATATCTTTCTGCCATCTGCCTCCGAACTCTTCCTCTCGCCGCCATATTTTTGGTAGAAGCGCGACGAAAAAAAGTGAGACCAAGAGAGAGCAAAAAACCCTCGAAGTTAAGTTGTAAGCTCGCGCACCACTGTCACGGTAATAGAAAGAGCTTTCACAATGTTTTTCCCAGTCATTCCACTGCTAATCGTTCGCAGAAAAATTCAAAACCAATATCGAACAGCGCGCGTGTGAGACAGAAAACTCGCTCAACATCATGCTTCACACACACGTGCGCGGCGCACATGTCCAAATGAGTCACTCGGCAAATATCACTGGTCATCTGTGACACATTCTACCCGCGGCAATTAGCGTGAAGAGCAGCGCTGACGAAATTCACAAGAAGAAAAGTAGATCGTTTCTTAATATCGTGGCCAGCTCCTGAACTAAAGAGTATATTCTCTTCCCATGTCAACAGATCCTGACAAAAGAATTCCTGAAATTAGGGCTACATAGCCAAGTTCAACTTAAGCTGTGCATCCTAATAAAAAACCACAAATAATTTTTACTCTCCAAAAATCGCCGTAACGATATTAATTCTCTTTCGGACTTAAAAAATCTGGTGACTTTTTTTAAACACATGATGTTTATAAAAATGCTTAACAGTAAATAAATGCGTATAAAATACATGGAAAATGTAAGCAAATCGTGGACTTGTATTGTTAAGAAAAGGTCCGATGTGAGAATAAAATAGCTTTATGTGATCGTTTTGCTGTCAGTTGCGTTTTTTTATGTTGTATTAAATACTCAGGTAAAAAAAGTGTCTGTTAAAAAAAATGCTACTCATCAGTAGTTCAATTGATGTTGTGATACTGTAAGGTGAACATCGATTTGGAAGCTCTCTCGTCATACAGCGAAGATGAATTGTAAATGCGAATCCATGTCTTTGGCCGCAACGAACATTAAGCCGTGACCTAGTTCATCGCTGCCCGACTGTTGTCAGTGTCGATTCTACGATGGAGTTTTTACCTTCGGTAAATACTCGTCGAGATGGGAGAACCGCATGTACGAGTTTCTTTTTCGCATGAGGAAATATTACGACAATGCCCACATGCACTTTATCTAAGGCGATACATTGAAGAATCAATTCTAGATTCCCAAGGATTCGTCTTTTGAGAGCCAACATGCTGCATAGATGAATACTAATTCCACAAGCAATTATGATTAGACATCTGATGCTAAAGATGAATGAGTGACATGCGCCGTGCGGTAGTTTCGTGCGAAATATACAATTGCAACATTTTCGACTGGAATCGATGAACTTCAAAATAAACTTCCATCTGCTATAAATACTGTTGACCATATGACTTCTGTTACAAAAAAAAAAGTAAACTGAATGTCGAATATAAAACTGGAGATGAAGATGATCATGGAGACAGCCTTGATGAAAATGGATGTGAAGACAGTGTTGATCCTGAAGATGATAGCCATTTTCGCGGTGCTATGATACGACCCTCCAACAGGTATGATGCAACGAACAGTATGAAAAAGGCAGAATATGCTGAGATCACTGGCTATATATTTCCGGAAGACCCAAATGAACTTGTTGATAGACTTGGACATTTCATCTTTGCAACAAGGTAGAGACTTCTTTCACACATAAATGAGATATCTTCAATCATTAGTGAACTGAAGATCAGGAATATTAGAGCATGATGTGATGAACTGCTTTCTTTTGAAATTGCAATGTGCAAAATATAAATTTTTTGAAATGAAATATTTCCTTTTTATAATTTTTTATTTTTTATCCTTTTTTCCTTGTATATCTTTAAAGTGGTGCTAAGAGCAGCCGACTACTAAAGTATGTATCTACACACTGAATATTAATGAAGACTAAGTTTTAAAAAAATGCATGGTAGTGGACTTTATACAAAATATTAATGCAGTCGTTAAAAAAAAAGGTGTGTAGACAGTTGGTGATTGAATGTTTTTTTTTCTGTTATGGATGGGGGACAGACGATAAACGTATGAACTTTTTATGAATTGAGGGTTGATCGAAAGATTGTTGGGAAAATTGGAAGATTGATGGGAAGATTGGAAGATTGTGGGATATATTGGAAGATTGTTGGAAATATTTGAAGATATAGAGAATGAACGAAATATTGAACAAAATATCTAAAGACAGATGGAAATATTACGAGATTGGTTGTAAGATTGATTGAAATACTGAAAGATCGATAAAAAAAATTGCGAATGATTGATGGAAAGATTGCGAAATTGATGGAACTATTGATTGAAAAATCGGTGCGAAGAATGTTAGATTGACCGAAAGATGGCGGACAGATTGTGATGTTGGTCGAAATATTGATGGAAATATTGCGAGATTGATGGAATGTTTGGAAGATTGATGGAAATATTGCGATATTGGTCGGAAGATTGATGGAAACGTTGCAATAGTGTTCGGAAGATTGATGTAAAGATTGCGAGATTGGTCGAAAGAGTAGACAATTAATGGATTATTAATAAAGAAGAGCACGGAAGATAATACTTATAACCCGATCAACCCTCGCACATTCCAAGCTTCAAGGGCCTAGCACTATTGATATTTAAATTAGACCCAAGTATGCCTATAAAAGTGTTAGTAGATGTGATCGATATCATTATTATAACATACTTGTGCAGATTTTCGCCACTCGTGTGACGGGCTTTAAAAGGTACACACACAAAAACATTAAAAAAAAAAATCGGAGTAGCATATTTTATGCCGACAAAACAGTCGAGGAAGTGAGTAATCTGCAGATTCTGATATTTTGTAATATTTAGACTTCAAGAGAGGAAACCGGAAACGAAGTAACTAAATGAGAGACTGTTCATGTTTCCGTAATACCTATGTACAGTTTCAGTACAAATTAAAAAAAATTAATAAAGAAATTTTTAAAATCAGATAATCAATACAGGTTTTAGATTTGACATAACGTATTCCTAAAAAACAATATGGCCGCCGGCTCCCCAGAAACAGACATTTATGCTTGAAGAGTTAGTGGGTAACTGCCGAGTACCTTCGGGTAGCCCAGGAATCCAGAGTCGAGCCGAAGTTCTAAGACCGCGGAAGAAGCTATCCTCAATAAGCGACTCTCGGCTACGTCCGCAGTCGCAGCCACACACTCCCATTTAAAGTACATTGTGCCAGAATATACGTAATCATACTACTACGGAAAACAAATACTAGGAAAATCGTCTTGTGAGCTTCGGTTTCCTAATAGAAATAAGCGAAACTTCAATGTTGCATACTTCCGTCTTTCTTTGCACGACAATGATATGCGACCTCCGTGGCCGGGGTTGCTAATATGTCTTCGACACACACAATTTCGGGTTCGAATCTCATGAATGTGTGTACCGTTCCAAGTAGCTAGTTCATGCACGTGACGCTTTGGTAACATTATTTTGACGATATCGCAATTGCGATGCTATAATAATATTTGTGTGAGCAATGTATTTTTGCCTATTGCTACAAAGTATATTAAACAAACGCTCGTAAAAATTCTGGTATCAGGGACATGCACTATATGTTAACTTCGACAATTTTCAAAATAAAAATGAGTCGAAACCATCAGTGAATCCCGAAAACTCGGATTTCCTGTACAGAATAAGGAAGTTTTAATTCTGACTTCAGAAATTAGAGGTAGGTATAAGGATATTGAAACGCAACGGTATAAAAATTCCCCGTCTTTTTAAGTCTTATGCTATACTTGTAAACTGTGTTTTATAGTCTAGCACGCGTGCTTGAGTATTAGAAAATGTACTCAACTAACTTTACTGTGTAAAATTCTTTTATAGTAATATTTTACCCAAATTAAATAATAATAGTTCTCGTTTTCTTTAAAAAAGACTCCATCGGTAAATGCTAAACGCTTGGCTGCTGGGTAAATCTTGAACTACAAGATACGATATGGGGGTACTTCCCCTATATTCAAAATGTCAAATTACGAGAAAAAAAACAATAGAACAATGTTTAATTTTGCGTCATACAAATATAAATATTAATTCTTAATATTATATACAAACATTTCTCCGGAGTTGAACAGTTCGCTTAAGCTGCATCTTCATGTTTGTGTGTTTACGATGTAGAGACAATACTGGCCGTGATGTTTATATTTATAGTCCATTCGTGGTTACTTGCAACTTTTCTGAAGTCCTACCAAAGGTCAATTTTTAGGCTATTTATCCGCCTCAAGTAAAGATTGACTCTAGAAAATTATACCAAAGGGACAACATACCGCATTCGTGCACACTCAGTTTAATAACATGAGAACTATTTCTAAAGTGGTATTCACAATACAGCGGTACGATGCGACGACCAATAGCCAATCAGAGTGCTGTCGCCGGCGATGAACGACACAAGCGTTGGAGCTAACGCAGACATTGGATTTGCTGGCGACAGACGGCGACGAGAAGAAGGCACGTTTTGTAAACACTGAGTCTACCATCTTTGCATGATGAGTTAAATTTAATAAGTGGATTTAATATTGTTACAAGCGGCCGCTCTCCGAGCGTCAGAAACACGAGTTATTTATTGACATTATCAGTTGCGACCGGAGACGCAGCAGCTTTTCACAAAGTAATGTTTACACAGCGTGCCTGTAATGCCTATCAGGGTGCATGCCGCTCCCGACCTTGGGTATCGAGTGCCTTTGAGACATCTGAAGAATGCTCTGTATTACTGCCCTAGTTTTTCTCGGCTAGACTTGGGGTGCGGTGAACCTTCGAGGTCAAGGCCAGTGGCTATAAAAAGAGCGTCGGGCCTCCGAGCCGGCAATTGTTGAGCGGATGAGTGACTGGAGTTTAAGCGATAGACGAGCGAAACGATTGGCGAGATAAGTGACCAGCGGAAGGAAAATCTGCGACTGCGAGCATCGCAGCAGTGAAGTTGCAACTGGCAGACTAGGCTATTGGACTGGATGCGTGAGTGAAAGACATTACAAATGATAGCAAGAGACAGACTGAACGTGTGTAAGTGATAAGTATGAGTTAATTTACTATAACCAAACAGAGACATTGAGAAGGATGCTAATTAGAGTTGAAATATACATTAAATATGTCCACTGAGAAATAAAAAGAGCAATAGTGGATGTAGATAATTTAATGCTGTAAATAACAGCTGTGAATAAATTAGAAAACACATTTAGTTCTTTTGTTTTTATTAAAACCTCCATCCCTCACAAACTCAGATACACCCCTCAGGTGTCCTTGCAACACTGGTGTCAGAAGTGGAATGCAGGCATTTAATTGTAAATAAAGTAAGGCTATAGACAATTAATTAGTGATATTCAAATTAATTAATTAATGGTATTAGCTTTAGGCAAAACAATTAAAATTGTTTTGTACAATCATTGTAGTGAATGTTAACAAGGAAAATGTCTGCAGAACTGGGAGCACTACGAGCATTAATTGAGGGATTATACAGCCAAATAAATGCAAGTGTTAGTAGCCATGACAACAAAATTAGTAGTGTGAATGATGCTGTAAATACCCAAATCAGTAGTGTGGAAGAAAGTGTAATTGAAACTGTAAATTGTGTAAATGAAAAAGTAGACAAGAAAATGGATCATATAGATAGAAAAATTGACACTGTACATGAAAATTTAGGCAGGAAAATAAGACGTCAGCGAGTTACTGAATACGAGAGTTGACTTTTTGGACAAGAAAATGGATATTGTAAATTAAATAGTGAACCGTGTAAACGACAAGATGGACAGTGTAAACGCAAGAATGGACTGTGAAGAGGATGAAATGAAACAGAAGATCAGTGCAGTAGAGAAGCAATTGCAGGAATTTATTCAGCAACGGAGTTCCACTATCGCATCGTCAGCCGAGAAGAGTTAGGAAGCAGTGCTGTTCGTAAACAGTGCAGCAACATCGGAGGATAGTCGGCAACCTGCAGCCTTGGTGTCGCACAGCCAGGAGTGAGGAAGGGAGTCTCAATTAAGCCCGCCCCTTACAATAGCCAGACTTCATGGCGAGAGTATCAACATCAGTTTGAAATAGGAGCCACCTTGAATGGCTGGTCAGCCGAGCTGCGGGCTTACTACCTCGCAGCTGTAGTACGAGGACCCGCACTGAGCATACTACAATATCTGCCTGATCGACATCGACTGGAGTACCCCACACTGGTGTCAACTATCTCTGGAAGGGTGCTCTGAAGAGGCGCCCTACATTATCGCAGTCGGATTCTTCATCGATACCATCGCCGACGCAGAGGTACGGCAAGCAGTACATCTGTCTGCACCCCACAACACATGTAGGACACCCTGGCTTGAGCACTGGAGGTGGAGTCAGCAAGACGTCCGGAATGGTGCTGAACGAAGACGACGGATATAGATTAATGAATATACTGACAGAGTTGCAGACGACTATGAGGAATATTGCTTTCGGTGTCCGTGCTACAGAGCCGTTTCCTTCAGTGCTACCTAAAAATTCAAATATATAAATAGGCAACATTAAATTTACAAATAGCATACAAAAAAATTAGGTTAAAACAATATTTTAACTGTCTGTGAACTATTTTGTACTAGCCATGCCAACACATCGCTGCTCTCATTGTTTTTAATTTGTTTTTAATATGAAATAAATATTACAAGTTTTAGAATATACTAAGTTAAAGTTTCATTTATTCAAGAATACAGTACTTTAAAGTTAATCACAGTGTTATATATTTGTGTTATACAAATTATTGAAAATACAGTTTGACATTGACCTGTTACTCTTATGGTGATGTTTCAAAGGTTCCTTTCAAAACATCCGAAGAAACCATGAATTGACTATACTATAGAATGGATGTTAAATTATAAGTCATATACAGTGAAATATCAATTGCACGAAGCATCTGGATTCTGTTATTATATTGTTTGTAGTTATCAAGATTATAACATTTCTGTTGTTTATATAAGCCTAAATGCATATAAAAATGTATAGAATTAATAAAAAAAGAAGTATAAGTGATTGATGAAATATATTTACAAATAGAGCCAATGTAAATATTAACCAAAGAGTAAATAATCATAATAAATCAAGCAAATGTACAGTATGCTAATTTGATTATTCAGACGATAATCACAAGGTACATCTAACTAGTAAATTAATTAAACATGTTTTGTAATAATTGCACTGTACAAATGAAACCACCCAACTTTGTACCAATTATTTTTCATAATTTTGGTGGTTATGATGCTCATTTATTTATTAAAGAACTAGGTTATGATGATAAAAAAAATAGATGTGAGAGCAAATAATGAAGAAAGATACATAACATTCGGCGAACAAGTGAATAATTTAAAAATTAGGTTTATTTATTTATTTAAACTCATGTATGGTAGTCTAAATATCATCAAATTTAACTTAACAAATTAAACATATTTATAAATTTTTTCTCAGCAGAAGATATTGATCAAGTTATAATAAAAGGCGTATATCTATATGATTACATGGATAGCTTTGAAGAAATCAATCTTCCACCAAATAAACAATTCTATAATAAATTTAATGAATGTGGAAAGTGATGAAGATTATGAACATGCAAAACAAGTATGGAATAAATTTAATGTAAATAATCTTGGAGATTTAAAAACGGATGTATTGTTGTTAGCAGCTGTATATGAAAACTTGAGATACATCTATGAATGCATATGGGTTATATCCAGCTTGGTATTTTACAGCGCCTGGTTTATCATCGGCTGCACTGTTAAAGATGATTAAACAACTGCTATATTTATTACACATTTATGATATGGCATTAATGATTGAAAAAGGTATAGGCAGTTAGATATCACAATGCTGTAAACAATATGTTAAAGCAAATAAATAATAATTTAAAAAATTATAATGAAAATAAAAAATTTAATCATTTAATGTATCTAGATGCAAATAATTTATATTGTTGGGCCATGTCACAGAATTTACCACATGGTGGTTTTGAATGGATTAACTATCCATCATTCTATTTGCAGTTTTGGCCAAAATTTATATTAAATATTTGTATCTATAATTCGATTTATAATATCCTCAACAATTACATTATTTGCATAAAGATTTACCATCTTTTTGTTAAAATAAGATAATACCAGGGACAAATCAATCAAAATTATTGGTGTCAAACAATAAGAAAATTTAATACATTACCACTATTTAAAACAATGGTTATCTAATGTATTAATATTTACAAATATTCATTGAATTCTAAAGTTTAATCAATCCAAAATATATTGATTTGAATACACGGATGAAAACTAAGGCAATAAACGATTTTGATACAGATCTCTATAATTTAATGAATAATTCTGTATTTGGGAAAAAATAAGAATAAGAATAGATTTTCATCTAAAATCAAATTTAGATAATGTTGAAAAATTAATTGCTAAATCAAATTTTAATGATAAAAACAATTTTTAATGAAAATCTAGTAGCTAATAATACAAATAAAACTAATGTTAAATTTGATATGTTGGTATGTCAATATCAAATTTATCTAAAGTATTAATGTATGATTTTCACTATAATATAATGTGTTTGATACATGCGATTATCCAAAAGATAATGTATATAATATACAACAGATAAATAAAAAATATTATAGGCAAAATAAAGATTGAATATAATGGAAAAATAATGAAAGAGTTTGTTGGATTAAGATCAAAGATGTATACACACAAAATTAATAACAAAGAAATTACTAATTAAAATCATATTCTGTGGTAAACTTAGTTTCTATGATGTCTTGTTTTATGGCTCCCTTTAAATTATTGAAGTTAGTCTTTTCACCATTATCTACAATTTTCTAATTCAATATAAAATAAAAAATTGAAATCTGTGCTTTAATAAATTTAAAGTCCAGTGGCTACTTTTATATTTAAATTTGAATTCACATTCATGGTGTTATGAAAAATCTGTTGGTATATAAAAAATTTTAAATAAATCAAATGAATCCAAATAAAATAATTCAAATTTTAAGTCTCCCCAAATCTTTGATGTCATAACATTTTTATCCACGTGTATAATAATATTGAGAAAAACTACATTTTCTCTAACCAAACACTTAGTATTGATTATGACATTAATTCTACCAAGATAAGATATTGTCTGGTACTTGTTCAATTTATATAAAATAATATGTTTTATATAAAATTACCCCTAATTACCTTGCATTTATAAGATATCCCCGATATCAGCATTATAAAAATCGATTATTTATTTTACTCTCTTATTTCTATAACTATTTGGGAAACCTTTGAAATAATGGATAAGCTGGCTCGTATACAATAGAATCACGAAAACCAAGCATTATTTTTGGCTCGAAACTAGCTATATCAGTTTAGAGATGATTTAATTTATCATATTTAATAAACATTCAATAGGCTGGGTTACAATGAGTATTTATTGCTTTCAAATGAGTTGAAATGAGGTATTTTATTACCTATTAAATTTTTAATTATGTTTTTTTTTCAAAACCTAAAATTTTTGATAACCTAATATCTCACTTTATTTACTGTTAGCATGTATTGTGTATGTTATATAATTTGTTTCTTAAACAATATTATTAGTTTTAATTGCTTCATATAATTTTATAGTTCTTTTATAAATTCAATATCAATTGACCTTTCAGAATAATGATTTTTTCATTTGTATCAACTACCCTAATTATATTATCTTTTTTATATGGCATTATATATGTTGTATGAAATTTAATTAAAGCAATAGAATATTCATAATAAAGAATATCACAATGAAAATTTTTCTTTAATATAGAATTATACACAGCCGTGGCTGCTTTAGCTGACACATTACTTGCTAACTTAAAAAACTTTATACTTTTATTTAATAAAAATTTAATTATTAAATTGTGAAAATTTATTGGTGTGTTAGTGTTTTAATAAATAAAGAGAGAAAAAAATTAAAAAAATAGTAATTTATTACCGGATAATATTAGTGCAATAATTGTTGGTCCAAGCAATTGTGGAAGAACAAATTTGATGATTAATTTGGTTTACAAAACTGGTTTGTTAAATTTTAATAAAGAACATGTTTGTTCAAAGAGTTTAAATCAACCAAAATATGTTCGACTAATAAATAATTTTATAAAAAAGAAAGGATATTTTAAAAATAATCTCGAGGAGATGATTCCTTCAGACGAATGTGTAGATAATTCTGTGGTTATATTCTACGAAAATTATATAATTAGAAAATATATTATTCTTGAATATTTTACTAGAGAAAGGAATTAAAATATCCATTGTTTTTCTTTGGCTCAAACATATTCGAAAATTCAATACCAATTAGTAAGAAATAATAAAAATGTTTTTTATTTATATTCAGACAAGTTGAAACAAATTTTAAACATATTTATAGAGATTTTGTTGGTAAAGATATGTCATGAAAAATTAAAAAAAAATTTGTCCTGAATGTTGGAAAAAAAATATTTTAGATTTATTACAATAGATATGTATAGAAAAAATAATAATGGAAAATATAGATATCAGAATAAATGGAGAAGATTCTGGATCTGAAAAACAATTCTCTTGTATTTGATAATAAGAGAGCTCTGTTTGATTTAGATGATAAGAATAGTCCTTGGTTTTATGGAAAGCAGAAATTTTAGGATATGAAATGTCAGAAAAGTTGTTTCAATACATGTTAAACCTAAACATATTAAACAATTGAATGAATTCAAAGGTGTTCTCAAATTGGGTACACCTTCAAATCTGCAGAAGAACATGCTATTTATTAGTGAATTATAATTGTATCAATTAATCAACAGTTCAAAAATGCCTGTTGCTGAAAAATTTTAAGATAAAGAAGTTGTTCCAGTCGTTAGAAATACTGATGAATATAAACTCAAATAAGAACATAAAAAAATAATTAAACATTTGCAGTAACAAATTGGAGTTAAGATGTACCTATTGGATGTCTTGATTATACTTGATGATTTTGAAAGAATGATTTATTGAACACTTAAAATCCTTATCTAAGATCAAGTTTATACAATTTAAATTATTTGAAGAAAATTTATTACGTTATTAGATGTCAAAGAATAAACATGAATATACAATTAATTTGATTACAAGATAAACATCCAAATTGTAAAGAAATTTTACATTTTGATAATGAGCCAAATTCAATAAATTTATATCGACTAATGAAAGAAACTTTTTTATGTCATAACTCGTGAAAATTATTTTAGAAGAATAATAGAATTAATAAACTTTGTCAAGAGAGAAATGTTTAATATTTTCTAAAACATATTTTGTATTTATCTAAGAATGATGAGAACAATGAAATCCAAGCCATCTAACGTCAATTTAATGGTTCTTGGTTTTAAAATTTTTTCAACTAAGTATTGATTAGAATAATTAGTTTTCATGATTTTACTATTTAAAAAGTTTCCTTTTATTTCATCATTTATATATTTCAATATATTTGTTTGTACATCATAATTTAATACTTTAACAATAGTTAACAATTCAGTTGATGGATTAACTGAATACCCTATCTCAAATTATTTTTGTTTTACTTTTTCTAACATCACCAAGCTTCAGTAGATAAACTTTTATCCTCTTGATTTTTCAACATTTTTAATTATCACGCATAGCACTGGTCGCTTTATTAACATCTGTGGGTTTCATATTAATAGTTCAATTTTTAGTATTTTTATATTCTTTATTTAATTCATCTAAAATATATACCCATTTATAGTTTCCTTTCAAAACAAATTTTTCCAAGTTTTATTTTTAAACGTTTTATTAAATCTTTTAATAACACAAGCTTTGAGTTCAAAAAAAGTTGAATAAAAATTAATATTATATTTTTTTATTAATTCAATCAATTTATTATTATAAAATTATTTACCATTACCAGTCTGCAAGATGTTTGGTTTTCTTGTTTCGAAAATTGATTCAAAAACTTTTATAATATTTTCACAAGATTTATCTTTAACCGGAATAGTAAATGCATATTTATAAAAACGTCGATAATTGTTAATATATACTTATTTCCTTTATTTATTTTTGTTAAACGATTTAAATATCCATTTCAACTAAATCAGTTTGCCATAAAGCATTAATACTATTGGAAATAACTTTTCTTCTAGGAAAATGTTTTCTTTCTTGTTCATTAATTATGTCTTCGCGAATGGACAATTTTTTTTTCCAGTCTTTATAAGAAAGTAGATTTTCTAAATTTACAAATTAACAAACACTTTTTTGTAATTTTTTGCCATTAGATGTATTTTCAGTTTTTATATTATTATTTTTACTCAATTTAATAAAATATATTTTTTATATTTTTTAAAAATCTATAAACAAAGAAATATTTATCTCTAATTGTTTAGCAATATGTATACCATCAACCAATTAAAAAGTTATTTGATCACAATTTTTATAGGAAATGGTTTCAAAAAATCTATATCATTGTCCTCTATTCTTAAAATCAATGAATCATGAATATTTTTATTAATTCTAAAAGCAACACTATCAAATAAAAAAAACTCAATTTATTTAGTAATTTTAAATATTTATTGGTGTTTCCTGATGTTAATTTTTCAGTTAAATAATTTTTTGTATTCTATTCAATTGGAAATATTTTAAATTTACAGCATCATTAGGAGCAATTGGATTTGCAATATATATTAATCTTTTCTTTTCAATACCATAGTTTATATATTTTATTGTTATTTTGTAAAATAATGAATTTCCATAAATATCCATTTGTAAAAATATATTTTATTTTGAATTATTTATTAAAGAACTAATTTTCTTTACAGTTTTGCTTATTCTATTAGTTGGTGCAATTAA
Source organism: Clitarchus hookeri (assembly GCA_002778355.1). Classification (NCBI taxonomy): domain Eukaryota; kingdom Metazoa; phylum Arthropoda; class Insecta; order Phasmatodea; family Phasmatidae; genus Clitarchus; species Clitarchus hookeri. The sequence goes on along the minus strand of NQII01000154.1, from coordinate 1,198,045 downwards.
TTTAATATCTGAGATATGATGAGCAATATTTTGTAAATCTTTGTTTCTTATTAATTTCTTTAAGTTCATTTTTAAATTTTTCAATTTGATTATAAAAATTTCCTCTTTTAACTACATCACTTAACTCAGATTTCAAAACAAACTCTTTTTGAAATTGATTGAAAATAAAATTTTTGATGTGATAATTTAATTTAAAATTTACAGATGTTGTTAATATAATCTTTTATACTTATATTGTAATTACTCAAATAATTTTTTGTTATTTAATTAAACTCATTTTGCAAAGCAATGTGTTTTTTTAAATCCTTAAAATTTTTATTTCTAACATAATGTCTTAATTCATTTTTCAAAGCAACATCATTTTTAAAATTATCAAATGTATCATCTTTAATATAATTTCTTAACTCAAACTTTTAAGCATTATTTTTTAATTCAAATGTTGCTGTATTATTATGATTATATATGTTTTAATTGATTGTATTAGTTTCAAGATCATTTTAAATTTTGTGATATTTCTTTGTTATTTTAGCAAAATCATAAAACTTTTCATTTTAATGTAATTATTTAATTCAGATTTTAAAGCAATATAGTTTTTAAATTTATTAAAATTTTCATTTTTAATATTTTTTAAATTCTGTTTTTAAAGCGACTTCATTTTTAAAATGTTCATCTATTATTTCTTTAATGTTTTTAATTTTTCATTAAATTGATCATTTTGTTTAATGTGATTATTTATAAACCTTTCTTCAAAATCATTAAAAAAATTTAATAGGATTATTTAATTCAAGTTATATATTACTATTATAATCAAATATATTTCCATCAATTTGATGAGTAGGAAAATGTAACAATTTTTGTTTCTCTCTTACTTTTAGCAAAATCATCAAACTTTTCTTTTTTAATAGAATTATTTAGTTCGTAATTTAAAGCAGTCGTTTTTTAATTGATACAATTTACATAATTATTAAAAATTTATGTTTGGAGTACCTCTTCTTTATCATCAATTAAAAAATATTTATTGCAACAACTAATTAATCTTCTCGAATAAATAAAGAAATGATATCAGAATTACTGTATCCTTTAGATAATAAATCTAATAGAGTCAAACACAAATTACCACAGATAACCGAATCATAATTTTGATTCCTATCATTATTATAATACATTTGATAGTTATTAAAGTTATTAACTTTATAGGAATATTTCCACCAAATGAATAAAAATACATAATATATCATTAATTTTATAATAACAAACCCAATGAGTACGAGGATTGGATAAGATATCTAAGTTAGCTGTAGCATATTCATTTTTACTTATTTTATTTGGTAATTCGTCTTATATAAACATTTCTAATTTTTTTATATTTAATTATTTCAAAACATTTTGGTCTTCCACTTCTTTTTCTTTGCTACAACTCCAATTTTATTTCCCATAATTCTTCTAATTCTTTATTTTTTCTAAATTGTACTGCCAAATTATAAATTGTGCTTGCACCTCTAGCTAAACCACCTAATGCACCTAAAACAGCCAATAAAATTGCCCAAAAACCCTCCAGTTCTTAAATTTAAACCAGAACCAGTTTTATCTTTCAATATTTTTTTTATTGTTGCTAATGATGTCTTTCCATTATTTTTTTTTATTCTTCTTTTCAATTTGATCTATAGTTATTTATATGTATTTCTAAATATTTTAATTAATTAATTGGAATATTGAAAGTTATATTTTTATCCTCATTTATTAAATTAAAAAATATGTAGATTTGTATATTTTTGTAGTAAAACATTTTAATTCCCCAACCTAGTTTTCGTTTAGTAAATATACTTCCAGAAACAAATGCTGAAGCAATTTTTTCACTAATTGGAGTGTCTTTATCTAACATTATTTATTTAGTTTGTTGCTGTGAAGTTATGCATTTATTTAGCTTGTTGCGGTGAAGTTGTATCAGCTTCATGACTTCATTCTAAATCTTTATGATCTCTATAAGCAAAAGTGACCTTTACAAGCTTCATCTTATTTATTTATTCCTTTATTGCCAGGTTCTAATCTTTCATCTAATTATGTAAAAGGACCACAATTGTTATAGCCAGATAGATGCATTTCTGGTTCATTTAAGTTATTTAATGCCAAATTTATTATTCTTTTTCCATGATGCTCAGAAGTAAGAAGAATGTAAGTTTGTAACACATGCTTGTCTAATTGTTTTGCTTTAACTTCCATTTCGTCAAAGTTACTTCTCAAATTTGAAACAAATACTTTCAAGGAATTCGTGAACTCAGGCCAGGCTTCTGTAGACACTTGCTCACTGTGCCAAAACTTACTAATACTTTCATTCCACATTGCAATCCAAAATTCAAATTCCAGATAGTGTATTTTCTTCGGAGGTTGCTTCTATTCTTGTGACTTTTCAGTTTTATCACTAAACATTTCACAGAATGCAGTAAAAATTTATTCATAATGAATGTTTAATGTTCTTGATACATCTTTTCTGCACGACCACCTAGTTTCCGATAAGATGTTATCAGTGATGTTTGGCTTGCAACTACATTTTGTGCCTTTTAAAAAGTTATTGATGACCTGGTGTGGAAGCAGTAAAGAAAGAGAATAGGTTTTCTGAAAACGTAAATAGTTTTGTAGCATAAAAAACATTTACCAACATTGTTTTTGCCAATTAAGTTTAGCAAATGTGCTGCACATGGACAATACAACACAGATGTTAATTGGTTTAATGTGTGCTTGCAGACCCTGACATGTTAGTGGTATTGTCATAGTTTTGGCCTTGGTTTTCAATTTATCAATGGTGTTGTCATTTAGAGTAATAATTACCACTTCACTTAAATCTCTTCCACAATGGCTGGAAACTGGAATGGAGCACAGAAGGGGGGAAAAAAAAAAAAAAAAAATCGGAATGGGAAACATCAAGTTTAGAATCAAGTACCTCTGAGGAATATTTGGCTAGTCTAACGTTCATTTAGTATGTATTTCTGAACTTCGCTGCCAATCAATTCAGTGAATCCTTTACGGATATCAGGAGTGTCCTTTTCCCTTGTTCCCATGCATCCTTAAAATTCCGTGAAAGAGGGATCAAACTGAGGAAGGAGTTCCATAATTCCTAGATTTTTATCACTGCTAGGTGTTCCCAGCATCTGATTACCACCTCGGAAAGGAAAACCATCCCGAGTGCACAGAAATTTCACACCTTCCACTACTTTCACGAGAACATTTCTTAATTTCAGTATTTAGTTGTGAATCTAGATTTTACATAAACAATGTTTTCTTATGCTTTCTTGAAGCCCATTTTAAAGAACATTAATGTTTCGAACAGTATTATCATGCTCCATTTCTTTTTTCAGTTTTTATCCAATTAGAAAAAAAACATGTTACAATTCGGGATAGTTTGCAATCACTGGAAAAGTTCCCATGCAAAGTAAAAAAGCTTTGGAATATGATACTCATTTTCTCTTTTGGCACTCTGTTTTCAAGTGCACTCACAAATGCAGACGTGCCTAGTTTTTTTACATGACTTTGGATATTTTCTAGCAAAAGCAGTATATAAGTCTCCGTTATTATTACAAAAAAAGTCTGGCCCTTTATCATTACCATACTAGATTATTTTGTCAGTGATGTGTATAGATCATTTTGCAGGATCTTTCTGTAGATTCTCGACTTCAAAGCGTGAAAGTGGTAATATATAAGATAATTTACTATTACACAATTTTTGTGCCAGCATTGGTTCATCTTTTTTAGCAGAAGATGCGAGTTTCTGGAGTTTATTTTATATTGTGTCCCTTTTTCTCCACTTGGCAGCACAACTGTCAAATTTACGCTTCAGGAGATTAATTAGACTACTTAATTTCACCTCTACAGAACACTTCACACAATACTGTAAATCCATTACAACACAATCAGTGGAATACAAAATTAAGCATGGTACATATACGCTTTGAATTCACTACGTAAATCAATTAAAAAAAATAACAAAACTGATCCAAGATACGAATTTCCATTACACAGCAGTTACTCTTACCTCCTCTTCTTGTACACAAGTGCCGACTTCGGAAATATATACAGTTGCCCGAAAAAGGATTGGCACAACCACATTTTAGAGGGGCTGGCTGTGCAGAAAGCTGTTTATTTCAGGAAACACCTGTAATTGCTGACGTACATAACCTAAAAATTTATTTTTGCACAACAAAAAAAAGTATTGGCACACATAATATAACAGCACCCTTTAATAAATTTTAATAGTCCGTATGCATACCCTTGGTGTTTATAAACAGCTTGCAGGTGCTGTGGATCAAATTCTGTGTCACTGCTGGGATGATTTTAGACCATTCCTCCAGGAGTATTCTCAAATTCCTTTCTTTCGGACAAACATTTTCTGATTTGTGTGTCGAGACAAACTTACAGATGCTTAACTGAGGTCAAATTTGAACTGTGGTGGGGTTCATCAAATGAAAGACCATATCAAGTCACAATTTCTGCACAATGTCTTGTAAATTATAGTGCAGTACCTCAATGTATTTCATGCAGCTCATTGCACCTTGGATTATGGCTAGATTTCCAACTCTAGAAGCCTCCATACATTCCCAAACCATTAAAGCACCTCCTGCATGTTCAACGGTTGGACGAATGTGTTGGTATTAAGTTCTGTGTTAGGGTTGCACCACACTTCCTTCTTTGCCTCAGATCCAAACAAAGTGAATTTTGATTTATCCGAAAATGTGACAGTGTTCCAAAAATCGGCTTGTTGATATGTCCCTTAACAGACTATAAGTGTTTCCTATGGTTAAGTTCCGAAATGTATGGCTTCTTCCTGGGAGATGTGATGGATATTAGCCCAATTCAAAACAATTTGTACAATTTGAGCACTCACATTCTTTTTTGACATTTGCTGGATGTCTGAAGCAATTGATTATGCATTTTATAGGGTTCCTTCTTTGCAAGATTGGCTATTTATTTATGCTCTTTGGCTTTAAGTATTCTCGGATGCCCAGATCAACACTTATTTTCTGTTGCACCAGTCTCCTCTTTGTTATTGTAGTGTAGCTGACAGAATCTACAATCTTGCAATAGCTTTTCCTTTGTAAATGGAGCAACACTGCTCTATAAAGTGAAGACACTGACTGCTCCCTGTGCTTAGGACTCAGTAGTGATTACTGCGCATAACGTTGCATGAAATCGGTGAACGATATGTAAACAACCTCTCATGGGTACTGCATTAGATGGTGTTGCGTGTAAAACTCAATAAACGATATCCAGAGAAACCGTTCTCTATGCCAACATAGAAAGGTTAAAATGAGAAAAAAATCTTCGCTCTCCCGAAAGCTAGCAGTTTTGAGGGAGGGAAACCACGTGACAACTTGGCGCTATACAGGCCAAGTTGATAACTTTGCTCTCTACTACAGCGCTGTTAAATACAGTCGACGCGGATTACGTTTTTTTTTACAGGTAATATACACACGCGGAGCAGCTCTCGCCTAACCTTTCTCGGCCGCTATGACTACTGAATTGAACAACCTCGCCCCTTCGTGCAACTGCAATGGACTCTCCCAGCTTGCCCGACGCGTTTTGGACTTCTTCGCACAATTTTCTCATTTGAATTCCACTATACTTTTTTGTTTATCAGAAAAGAGACTTTTTTTATTATGTATTTGTTATGCACGGGAAATTTGCACATTAATGTCTTATTGTGCAAGTCAGCAATTACAGCGTTTTGTTTACTGACAAATGGCTTTCTTCGTAACCGCCTTTACAATGTGGGTGTGTCAATACTTTTTGGGTTGAATGTATTGTACCACATAGTTTTCTACCTCTTTAATCGAACAAGTATGTTCATGGCGCTGTGCCTTGCTTCGACTCGTATCAAATCCAAATAAATTGCACACCAAGCAAAATATGTTTGCGTGTTCTATGTTGCAGTGCTGAGATACAATGGATTTATTATTATGTTCACTGTGATAGACATCGCAAATAGAAAATTGATTACTTTAATTATTGAGTACGTGTAGGACAGGAACCTATCGTTATATCATAGGAAAATTAGAACATTTTGTTCACTGCAAATGAATTTAAGGTTATTCAAAACCCGAATGTTTTCTTTATTTTCTGGATATTTTATGGTTTTGTGATTTGATATAGGTGATAACTTCATGAAAATACTAAATCATTTAAAGAATAATATTGGTATTTTAATGCAAATATGGGAATTTTAACAAAAAAAATTATTTGTACTAATTTTACAGTTATTTTAACACAAAGTTTGGTTTCTACTAGTGTCCCAAAGGAGTGGCATGTTACAATAAATCCAGCATGTGGCGAACCACAAATAATTGTACATATATTCAGTATAATCATACTTTTATTTACAAAATTCTCTTTGATTATTACACAAATTTACTAAATGAATAATCATAAAATAAGTTTCAAAATTGGTAAATAGGTAGGTAAGTCATTTAAATCTCGCAACAAATATTGGCAAAATTATCCAACTGGCCCAAGTATAGACCTCCCAAATATTCAAATATTTATAAACACTAGAATAAATCTCAATAAAAATGATAATAAACAGCACACTTAATGAGGAGCAGCCGACCGGCCGTGTATATGGCCCTTATAATAAAAATTATTGAACACATTAAAATTTAAAAACTCTGAGCACGTTGCACCAAAATAGACTAAAAATTATATTCCTACAAAGCATCCCATTCTGGATTTGACTGGGCCGTGAGTTTCGTGTTGCGCATAACCAAAAGATAACGTCCTCAGTCATAACAAACCTCTGACGCAATATGGGACGGCCACACAGAAAATATACTCAAATGCTATACATTAAAAAGAAACGATACTGCCGTGAAGCGGCTTAAGTTGACCCAAACATAATTTTGAAAGGGGACCGAAACCTGAATTTTGAAAACCAAACTACACAACAACACGACCCAATGACAAGTTACACTGTGCCACAATGATTAAAAACAAAACTACCTGCACACTACTATTGGCCTACTGCCAACACGATCACTCACGACTCATCTATAAACATTCGACGCCCCATTTGGAAGCAAGTGATCAGCTGGTTCAAGGAACAAAGAGTATAAGAAGTAGCGTCGTAATGACCCCAAAACCGCCGCCGCCAATCTCTCGTACGCCCCTGGAAGTCCGTGTTGTCACGAGACCAGGAATCGAGGTTCATGTGGGAGTGCACATCTATTTGCAGCCCGATAGAAGACGTGGGTCAAATCAGTCAAATCATTGAGCTGCCGGCAGGCTGCCGTGTTTGTGTTCTAACTGGGCTCCTGGCCTGTATTTATAGCTGTTAACCACTGTTGCTAGCGTAATAAAATTTACGTGTAGGAGTATCAGCGAGGGATTGAATCTGCCCACCAGTCCCCCGACTGGCGTGTTGTAGCGTCGTGATGTCTGTAGAACATGTGTTGATTGCAAGTGGCCAGTTAAACTCGCGTGTAGTATGTTGGTGAGTCCGTACAACCTGAGTCACTGCTCATCGACAATCCAGATTGTTACATTAGTGCTTTCGGCACTGCAAGTCAAGGTCTGGCCTCGCACTTATTTGAACCCAAAAAGCCGATGCCTCACCTCATAAACACTGGCTAGGCTAGCAGAATTAAAATGCCCATGCGCGGGAGAGGGAGAACCAATGAGCATGGACGAAGAAGGGAAGCAGGAGAAGGAAGCTGGGCGCGCACGCGAGGGTGCCGGAGATAGAAGATGCAGATGGCGCCACTAGTAGAGTCTAAATGGCGCTAGAGGCAGGCACAAGCATTTGGTTCACCTGCAGTAAAGGTTCAACTTTTGGCTATTTTGACTTAAAATTTTACTTCAAAAGTTAAAATTGAAATACAGCAAACTGCATAACAAATTTCCAAGACATACTTTTAATGGTATTTTAATATGAGCAATATTTTTTAACAGTAGCCTAACATTTCATATAATGAAAAATGATGTAATATGCTAAATTATTAGAAAATAATTTTAGCCTCTTGAGGATCTTTAAAGGAATGTGGGGTGGGGCCTGTGGTAGTTGCCCCTTTTCTTTTACCTTCCTCTAGATGTAGCTCTTGTTCTACTGTTCGTAATTTTGCACACATGTGACCATCAGAGGGGAAGTGGTCTGTTTTCACCCGTGTGCCTGAGAAGGAAGGGAAAGGGGATAGTTCCTTGCATCATAGTGTCTGAAGGTATTTGGAACTACTGTATAATCTTGCATCATATCTCAGCTAGTACAATAGATACTTAACGAACTACACTATTGTTTATGAAAATTGTAACACCCAGAAAGAATGGCCCGAATGAATCCAAACTCAGAGGATGTGTAGAACAGTGCACCAGCGATAAGTGATTACGATTGCAGGGAGATGGAGTACATGCATGACCAGCAGCGCCCTCTCTTGTGTGACCGGAAAGGTCTGTGTTGTGTTACGTCAAGCTCAGTCAACGAAGAGGCGTCAAGCAAAGTGATAGCAATTGTCATTATGCCTCGTCGACTTCAAAGGGCGCCATATCAGCATGTGTGCGAGTTCAAACGGGGCAGAATGATTGGTCTCTGGGAAACAGGTTTGTCATACCGTGACATTTCGACTCGTACAGGGCATGCTGCTACAACAGTGATGCGTGTGTGACACCAGTGGATAGAAGAGGGTCGTATGCAGCGACGAGTGGGTACTGGACCACGCAATGTGACCACAGCATGGCATGACCGCCATCTTGTCCGCATGGCCGTAACGGAACATACAACCTCATCAACAGTGTTGGCTCGACACTGGAGCACTGCAACGGGTGTGTACCTGGCTGCGTCGGCGGTTCGACGCTGTATACTGCGGGCTAGATTGGTGGCACACATGCCATTGTGTCGGCTTCCATTGTTCAGAAACCACAAACGCCTCAGATTGCCATGCATGTGAACGCCGTTGCTGGTGTGCTGAGTGGAAAAATGTAGTGTTTTCGGACGAGTTCCGCTATGGTGGCGACCCCAATCTGGCAGCCTGCATTGTGGAGCGGCATAGCGGACAAACGCTAAGTGTGATAGTTTGGATACAACATGCAATCTTGACTCCTACATATTGAGTGCAATCTGAACAGTAACCACTACATCAGGGAGGTTTTAGAGCCCGAGGTACTGCCCCTCCTTCAGGCGAATCCACATGCCATATTTCAGCAGGACAATTCCCGGCCACATGCGGCAAGGAATGTGCAAGTCTTCTTCAATGAACGATGGGTACCACTGCTTCCCTGGCCTGCACGTTCGCCTAACATGTCGTCCATAGAACTAGTCTCAGATATGGTTGGTCTGCGATTTGTTCGCCACGACCTCCAGCAACCACTGTTGATACTTTGTGGACTTACGTGCAAAGTGCGTGGAGAGAGATTCCTCAGGAACATATACAGGTCCTCTTTGATTCCATGCCACAGCGTTTAGGGGCTCTGATTGCAGAACATGGGGCTTCACACCATACTGAATTCTCAAGGAGACAGAGATCATGTACAGTTCTGTAATCCTAATCAATTGTGTATTGTCATGTACCTAATATTTAAAGTTCATTTCAATCACATTTATCCTTGGTGTTGCATTTTTCACTAAATGTGGTGGAAATTTTCATCTGCTTAAGACTCGTACTACTATACATTGTGGATTCGAATTCATGTGCCAAATTCACAGGGTTAAAAGGCCCTGGGTCGTAAACCTACCCTTCTCCCCTACACATGTGAATGAAGTTACATGAGCGTGTAGGCAACAATTGTCTTTAAGGCGGTCATCTAGTTAGGAGAGTGCTTGTTTGAGCTAGGCAAAAATTGATGGAAATGCATATGGGTGATGTCGATCGGTTATGTAAAGCGGTATCGCCTTTATGTGCAAGCCACTGAATTTTGTTGTGATCGTAGAACTTCAGGAATTTAAGCAGTGACCCTATAATGTTATTGGATGCGACTCTGTAGCAAAGTCCAATGCATACCTCTATCGTTGTTTTGCATGTATCCAGTTTGTATATTTTGATATACATCAATCTGAAAAAGTTATTTTTAGCTATTTTGGAGGGCTTGAAAATTATGTTTCCAACGTGCGTGATGTCTTGAAGGTGTCATTCTGTCATCACCTGGAAATACTTTTTTTTCCGTAGGTAAACCTGTTGGGGCCATGTTAAATAGTTTTGTCAAAAAATGCATTTTTTGAACATGTAACACATTTTAAGTGCTAGGTAGGCAACCACCTAAAAAAAAAATACAGGTACATAGTATTGACTTCCGCTGGTGTATGTAGCACACAAGGAATGTATTATCGGTAGATGGAAGGCAGGAATTTTTTGGACGTTGTAATTGGTTTATTAATTGCAGAGAAGAGGGTTTGTAAAAGTTGTTCGAAATGGTGCCCAGCAACTTCAATGCACAAATTGCAACAACAAAACATGCTCACCTGGACCCATCAAAAAGTGTCTAGTATGGTGCGCACAGAATCACATGCTGCTACAACACATGCGATCAGATCATCTTCACTGACCACAGGTGTTTCGTACAACAGGGATTTCATATGCCCCCATAAAAATAGTCTAGCGAAGTGAGGCCTGGTGATAGGACCAACCAATGAATTGGCCCACCTCTGCCAGTCCATAGGCCCGGAAATGCGGCATCAAGATGCCATTATACAGCAACTGAAAAATATGGTGGAGCTTGTTTTCTACCTGCCCTTGTAAACTCACTCATATGTTTGAATGAGAAGGGTAGGATTACGACCCCAGGTTCCTTGTATTGATCTTTCTTTTGTGACTCTCTATTTTTCAGCCACAAAGATTTGCAGGCCAATTATAATAGCAATGTGCATTTTATTCACATGTTGAGTAATATATATTGGGAATGGGGGAAATTTTTTTTGCATTTATTACTTTCTGGTATTCTAATCCACATTGTATGTTTGCAGAAAAACTTTGAGTTGTTATAAACTACAGTATTACATCTGCCATCTCTTTCTTGTTGCTCCTTTTCCACTATTTGTAAATCACCTGGACACTCAACCTTAGTGTATGAAGTATAGTTGTGTACTTCCCCAGCTACGGTAAATAGCCAGGACTCTTCTCTCTTAGAGTTTTCCCAGGATAAGGGTGGCTACATCATAGTGCATATGCACCTTGCAAGTTTTGCTAAAGCCTTCACCACTTATGTTGCTATTATTAACAGCATCACCATAATAAAGATGCCCTCTGTTGGCTTTCTGAGAAGATTACCACAATGGAGTTTGTGATTGTTGTTACCAGTCACCAAGCAACTTCATACACTAGAGAGCCAAAAAAACTGGTATAGGCGTGCGTATGCAAATATCAGAGGCATGGAATCAATCAGATTAACGCTATGCGGTAGGCAGTGCCTATATAAGACAACAAGCATCTGGCAAAGTTGCTTGATCGGTTACTGCTGCTACAATGGCAGGTTATCAAGATTTAAGTGAGTTTGAACCTGGTGTTATAGTCGGCGCACGAGAGATGGGACATAGCATCTCCGAGGTAGCAATAAAATTTGGATTTTTGCATACGACCATTTCACGAGTGTACCGTGAATATCAGGAATCCGGTAAAACATCAAATCTTCGACATCGTTGTGGCCGGAAAAAGATTGTGAATGAACGAGACAAACGACGACTGACAAGAATCATTAAACGTGACAGACGTGCAACCCTTTCTCAAATTGGCGCAGATTTCAATGCTGGGGCATCAACAAGTGCCTGTGTGCGAACTATTCAACGGACCATCATTGATATGGGCTTTCGGAGCCGAAGGCCCACTCGTGTACCGCTGTTGACTGCATGACACAAAGCTTTACGCCTCGCCTGGGCCCGCCAACACCGCCATTGGACTGTTGATGACAGGAAACACGTTGCCTGGTCTGACGAGTCTCGTTTCCAATTGTATCGGGTGGATGGACGTGTACGGGTATGGAGACATCCTCATGAATCCATGGACCCTACATGTCAAAAGGGGACTGTTCAAGCTGGTGGACGCTCTGTCATGGCATGGGGCATGTGCAGTTGGCGTTAAATGGGACCCATGATACGTCCAGATATGACTCTGTCAGGTGACAGATACGTAAGCATCCTGTCCGATCACCTGCACCCATTCATGTCCATTGTGCATTGCAACGTACGTGGACAATTCCAGCAGGACAATGCGACACCCCACATGTCGAGAGTTGCTACCGAGTGGCTCCAGGAACACTCTTCTGACTTTAGACAGTTCCATTGGCCACCTAAATCACCAGACATGAATATCATTGAGCATATCTGGGATGCCTTGCAACGTGCTGTTCAGAAGAGATCTCCACCGCCTCACACTCCTATGGATTTGTGGACTGCCCTGCAGGATTAATGGTTTGAATTTCCTTCTGCATACCTTCAGACATAAGTCAAGTCCATGCCACGTCGTCTTGCGGCACTTCTGCGTGCTTGCGGGGGCCCTAAACGATATTAGGCAGGTGTACCAGTTGTTTTGGCTCTTCAGTGTACGTTACACTGAACATTGTGACCACTGTCTGAATTAGGTACAAGTCAAGTTAGGGACTCCACCGCAGTACACACAGAGAAACAGAACTTGTACACCAGCTACTACGCCTATGTCGATGACCTGCAGCTGAAGCCTTTTAGGTTGTTGTGTTATTCTGTGTGACAGTTGTCTTAGATGCACAGTAAAGGGTCGCTATGGTCCTTGCATCGCTTTGATTGTAATGATTGAATGCCCCAGTCGGTGTATGCATACTCCTTTTTAGAAGGGGCAATATAAAGTGCGGGAGAACCATTTTGGAGAAGGGATTGCTATAAAAATTAGAGATTTGCTCATGTCTACCTATATAATGGGGGTTCTGGGGGTTTTCTCCACAAGGGAATTTTTTACTTCGGAGTTTAAAATGTAGCAGTAATAATGTTTATTTCATTACACATGCATGTGTGTTTCTTTAACACTAATTAATTTTTTTGATACAAAATGTGTAAACATATAAATAGATTAGACAAACTTGAACAGCAGGGCACAGAAGTTATTTTCCAATTGATAATATCATTCTGTGATAACCATCACAAAATATGTATTCTCAGGGAAGGCGGTTGCTCAAATAGCCCTTCCTTGCATAGGTGGTACTCGTAGACATTTTAGTTTTAATTATTAACCAGGATGTCTTAAAATTTTCAATATGTCATCCTAACATTCAAAAACAAAAAAAAAAAAATTGAAAAATTTTTAACTCACTGTAGCCATTTTTTGGTTAAGGACTGGAAGCCACCCTTTCTCCTCTTGTATTCTACATCCATGCCAAAGCTTGGAATCTACAAAGATCAGAATGAAGTGTTCACTGCTTTCTTCTCTATGTAAATTTCTGTGAGATTTCTCAATTTCCCACAAACTCTTTTAAACTATTTTTGCACATTTGCACATTTTATTCATGTTGCCTTTTAGTAACCAAGGTCTGTAATGCCAAGTCACATGTCTGGACCCAGCA
>NQII01000154.1:990949-1179534 GCA_002778355.1 Clitarchus hookeri | reverse complement strand
CCTGCCTGCCTCCCTGCCTGCCTGCCTGCCTGCCTGCCTGCCTGCCTGCCTGCCTGCCTGCCTGCCTACCTGCCTGCCTGACTGTCTGCCTGCCTGCAACTCTCTTCCTCTCATTTTCTCTCTCTGCTGTTGGACATTTTGAAGTTATTGACAAATATGTTTTTATCCTACTTCCCTTGTAAAGGTAGACTTCCGAAATTGTGGGAATGTCTTGTCTGTTATGTATGTTCATATGTCTCTCACTAATTACTTCTTGAACTCCAAACATTGTAACAAAACTTTGTAGGAATAATATGCTGCTAACAGCTATCATGACCCATCAGTTTATAAAAGCACATTATCTGTTTATATGAAATGTCCATAATGCAAATTTCAGTACATGAGTAAGTTGTATCAATCCACAATGTATGAATCTGCGTATATTACATTTGTGGCTATGTAACGTGCATTTGAGTCTTCTAGACCCTGTGATAGCATGCGTTGTGGAACAGAAAAATAATGTGAAGCTGTTTCTATTATTAAACTTTGTCAATAAAAAATAATGGATAGTTCACGGCTAATTATAAGAGAGATGTCCTTAACGACTACGATTGATTCATTTATTATTCTCAATTACCAGTAGTAAAGTAGTGACACAAATACATAAATTGCTGTATGTGAATTCACTTAAACAATACCACCATCATGAATTAACAAATGCCTCATGTCTTTCTCTTATTAATTGTTAGCCTTGAATTTTACTCAAACAAGCCATTTTGACAACAGCGCTCAAGAAAATTTTTCTTTTTGCCTATTTTGGATTAGTGAAGCACAGAATATTTTGACAGTGCACTAGATCAAAAAGCATTTTAGGCAATTAACTGATTACTATGTTTATTACAAAGACAAACAAGCTTGTGACTTTGCTATGATGTGAGTTACAGTTGATCAACATTAAACCCTCAAAACCTAAACTTAAATAAGTGCTGCACCACAAACAGCTCAAAAATAAGGCAATAGTCAGGTCATTTAAAAGAAGGTTAATTGTCTCCTCCATGGCAGAACCACAATTAAAGTGTTCAATGGGTCAAATTTACCCAACCAGAAACCATGGCTAGTGCATATTTAATGGGGAAAAACAAATCCTAGAGATTACCGTCTAAATTTCAGACGATCTTGGTTAGCAAGTAAGCAATATGGTCAAATGCCCAGTTCACCAAATGGGGCACCCTGAAGAGCAAAATTTGATCCACATGCTAATGGCAGTGACTCGAGAAAAGAAGACATTGTGAATCAAAAATGCAGTCTTACATTGTGCCAAAAAGAAATTTATATGGCAAGTGGACTGAAAAAAATTTAGAAAAATGGCGAACGGAAAGAATTAATACTTTAAGTACCTCTCATGTTGCCTGCCCCATCATGAAAAATGCCCCACTGCAAAATTAAAGAAACCAAGAGCTGACTACGTTAGGCATATGATTTCTGGAGATCAGGCACTTATTGCAAAATGGCAGCGATACAGATATTTTAGGTTCGTACAATATGCCATATCAGTTATAGGTACTTCTATACTTCTACCAAACTTTGTATACTAACAGTACCTTGGTGACCATTAAAATTAATTATTCATAGATTTTGCATGCTCTTTTGTAAGACAGTACCATGCAGAATGTCAAGCTTTTTAATATTATTTTTTACAAACTACCGTAACAAAACCCAAAAACAAATATTCTAAAAGTTCTATAAAAGCAGCCCAAATTAAATACTTTCAAGTGGATAAGTTACTTATTTTGTAAATTGTTGTCTGGTATAAATGCATGTTGCTTGTGGTATTTATAGAACAATCACATCATTCTTAATCCAACTTTGCATTATAGCTGTTGTTGTGTGTATTAAATATAAAAATTCGTAACTTCTGCGGTATGTCTTGTTGAGAAATATGACCTAAAATTTTAAGTTAAACCATATTTGTCAGTAACTTCTGAACCATTTCCCACCAAATCGGCATGCAAACTGCAGTGGAAGGCCACCTAACAGTTTTGTAAATTAGTTACATATTTTAATAGCTGGGGTGTTATTCCTCTATGTTATGTGCCACATCTTTGGCACAGTCAAAACAGATATGTTGAAATGCCCCTTTGTTCACTATATCTGCCATTTTGGAAGGCACTGTCACCAAAATTTTTTATAGGTTTATATCATATCTTGGGAACTATGTGACTGATCGCTATCATATCTTGATGGAAATTCCTTCTGTTTCTTTATTTAAGGTCTTTTAGTATTTCATCAAATTAACTTGCATCCATATGTAGAGGAAAGTAAGATTATTAATAATATTGGTAACGTCTTGTTTAGAAGTGTAACCGAAATATGTGTTTTATGTTGTAAAATGCATTGACTCATATTCCACTGAATTAGTTGTTTAGTGAATGTTAAAATGTATTTCCACACACAAGTTCAGAACTGTCATAAAATATTAAATTTATACTAAAAGAAATATTAATTGAATTTGTGAATTTTGATTAGTATAATTGTAAGACATTCACTTTATAATTGATCAAAAATAGCATTTTGTTTCTTTTCATTCACATTTGTAGTTGCAGCATTTGAAGTAATGTCCAGTGACCATTGTTTCTCTTCCATTTACGGCCAATTTCCTTTCGTATTTAAGTCATGATTTTTCTTAGCACTGTCATATTTATATATTTTTGTGTGACATACATATTAGTCTTTCATCTACAGATCTCTAAAAAGGTTTTTAAAATATTTCAAAGTTGGTGAAAACGATTATTTTGTATTTATAATTAGGGTACAGATTTTAATCTCACCAGATTTTACTCAGTTGTGCACAGACCATGGCAGAAATTATAAGAGCGATAATAGAAAATTGTGGGCTGCGAAATTTTGTGTACTTAGGCCACAATAGGCAATATTGAAAGCTCAAAGGAAAAAAATTTATAATTTAGAATCTAGAAATGTGTTAACGATTTTACAGCAGATTATCATAGATAAATGTGTATACTTTACTGTATTAATTTGGTTGCATGAGTAGGTTTTTTTTATGAAAGTTGTTGGTACAGAAACACTAAAACACCTGTGTTCTATGTTATTCTTGTGGTACTGTACTATGAAAATCTGATGCAAAAACTGGTATTTATCACTTATTTTCTGTATAATTCAGTGGTAAATTTTAAGGTAGGTGTAGTTAAATTGAATTAATGCAAACCTTCATCTGTCTGAATTTTTTCAAAGCAAAACAATGTGTGGTTTCGGAGATATCTGTACATTTGCATGGAAATGTGACTAGTTTGGCGTGCAAAGCAACATCTGCGAATAAAAAGCTGCCAGGGAGGATGATAGTGATCAGTCGTGTAGTTCCCGAGATATGATCTGAACCCATAAAAGAAAATTTGGGTGTCAGTGCCTTCCAAAATGGCATATGTAGTGAATAAAGGGGTATTTCAACATATCTGTTTTGACTGCCAAGATGTGGTATATGTATAACACTAGAGGAATAACACCCCAGCTATGAAAATATGTAACTAATTTACAAAAATGTTAGGTGGCCTTCCACTGCAGTTTGCATGCCGATTTGGTAGGAATTGGTTCAAAAGTTACCGATAAACGTGGTTTAAATTCAAATTTCAGGTTATATTTCTTAACAAGATGTACCGAATCAGTTATGAATTTGAAGATTTAATGCACACAAGAACTGCTTGAGTGAAAGAGAGAGACAGACATAAATTCATAAACCACAGTTCTCAACAGCTGGTTTCGACCCACTATCTGTACAAAATCTTTCTTAACTTGAGTTTGAGAGTGTAATGGTTATGAGAATTCATTTCTTAATTGTACTTTCAGTGGAGCAGTAACGTGATGGTTATTGAATTCAGTTTCTTCCCGGAGGCTAAGTACAGTAGTTTCTTCGTCATTTTAAGCTCACAAAGCATGGGAATGATAATAAAGTTGATTAGTAAGAAACTGAGGAAACAGTTAAAGTAATTATAAAATTTCACAGTTGGTGCAATAATCTAGAAAAACTCATTTTATCAAAACTATACATGGATCACCAGGTAATTGTAAATAATTTCAATTACTTTACAATTAGTAATATTATGTAACAAACAATGAAAATTTTCAGAATATGTCTTGTTTATAAAGAACATGAGTAACGTAATATGTGTGCCAGGGACGTGTGATTTTCCCAGGCTGACAGCTTGTGGGGGTGGGTGGGGGAAATAACACAAGCATGCAGTGTTTTACGTGAAATCTGTAATGAATCGGACCGGGTTACAAAGCTATGAATTGTATTCACATTTACACTGCTAAGTGGTAACATTTTGCGGTTGACATGGGTTTTAACATTGACCGGAAAGAAAGCACGTGCTGAAAATAATACACATTTTATCACACTGCATTAGAAAGCAAAAGTGCATGTGGGTACACACACACACTACAGAAACTGGCACGCAAAACATAATTTGTTTGCAACAGCATTTATGTCAATTTGAATATAATTCATGTTATTTAAAACCAAGTATCAGGTTCATATAACTCAAGTTACTGCCACGCCTAATGTAAGCACTGTGTCTGTTAGTAAGTAGTGATGATGGCCATAAAGTGCAAAACATTTCTGATTGTTCAAAAAGAAGCACCCACTGCAGTTTTTCGTCTTTCCTTTTGTTATTATTTTCAGACACCTGCTTCCTGTGCTACAAGCTTTATATTACAACTTTCAGTAAGAACTGAATTCTACAGTCATTGATTATATATTCCACATGTTCAGTCAATAATAACTGCATAAAACTAATGATTTATCAGACCTCACAAAAGGTTAATAGCACGACGCAGAACAATGTGGTTATATGTCTAAAATAACTATATGAAACTTTTTGTTTCAATGCCATAAAAAGTTCAGATTCAAGAATAAAACTATAAGAATTGAGGCATTACATTCCACTACAGTGAAAATCTCCATTGTAAGTAACCCTTTCTACATAATATATACAATGTAATGAAATCACAATACTTTTGTCTAGTTTCGTATGCTGTATTGCATTGCAGCGCCGTAGCATTATAAAAGTTTGAAAATAAAATTTAAATCACAAACTTTACTACTATAGTGCAATTAAAAAAAAAAAAAAACCTTTCGCCACACTTCAGATAAATGTATGACTGTGTGACCAACTTTTTTTTATGGAAAAATTTGGTGTCCCTATTTCTCCAAACATTTTTTACCCAGTTTTGTTGTCAGTCATATTTCAAGGAAATTTGTTAGTGCACCAGGGGATTTACACATCTTAATATCTGAAATTATAGATCACATTTTCAGATTTGTTTTATTTGTTTATTTGTGTCATTTGGAGCATGTGCAACGTTATATGCACATAGTGTCTTCATACAAACAAATTTTTTGTAAAAATCTGGGTAAATATTTAGAAAAGCCTAGGGTTACTACAGGCTCAGTGGATGCAAATTTGCAGTAAAAAATCTAATTTTTTGCATTTCTGGTTTTTGAATATAATAGGTAGCTATTGAACACAAAAAATGCGTTTAGACAGAAAGTGTATTTAATTATGAGCAATATAAGTATTCCATTCTTAATTTTATTTCATTTGTTGCAAGTAATATTTAAGCAAAAAACAATAGCAAAATTTAAAAGTCCTTGAGTTTTTTTGGCATTGCATTTGTCTACTCGTTACATAACCTTTTTCTTTGCTCCAAAAAAAGCTGTGTGTAATTATTTTACATAGACCAATTGCTCTTCATCATTATAAATAATGCAAATAGACTGGTAGAAAACCAGCATACACTGTAAAATCAGTGACTGTGGCCCTGCCCTTTCCTTATCTCACACTCTCACTGATGCATCTGTTGGCACACTTTTAATCCATCAGTTATTGGTTATGGGTAAATCTTCTTCCTGATAATGTAGTGTGGGAATAAGGTGTTGCGAAAAATAATGTTTAAACAGTTCCATAATTAATTTAGTATTATCACGTTCTTTTCAACTTCCGGATACCAGTTTTGTTGATAACTACAAGTACCAACGTTACACGACTGAAAAATGTGGTGACTATGTCATCTCAAGTAACCGATGACATATTGGACTGCTCAGAAGTGATGATTCTTACACCATTAGCAAACAACTTTGAACTTCTTCCATTCTTTCAGCCAGTTACTGAATATCAGTATTAATGTTAGCAGTATTTCTAGCGGTACATTGGCTGCTTTTGGGAATATTCTGAAATGTCTACAAACATGAAAGGTTTGCAAAAATTTTCTTTGCAAATTGACATGTCTGTATTTTTATAAAAAATGTTTCAGGTCCGTACACAAAGTTCCTTTCTTGTTATTTGTTAGAACTCAAGTTTCAATGTTATTGGTGCAAGAATAGGAAAAGCTTTTCAGTTTGTAACCACATCATGTCTTTGCTTCCTATAACGTTTTGGCGATGTCTACCCTCTCAATTATCAGGAAATTTGTACTTTAATATTTAATTATTACTGATTAAATATTCTAAATGACGAACAGAGTTAATCTCTCTTCTAAATTAATGTTTATAAGAAAATAAATAATTAACAGGTACACTGAACATGGTGGAAACCCTTTGATCCACTACAAAATCAACAGCATACATCAAAGACCACTACTGATTCCAAAAAAGTCTAAAATTCATGAACAAACATAATTGTAAAACTGTCTGAATTGGAAAGTGAACTCGGAGGAGTGGACAGTTTATGCTAAACGTGGTAGCAGCTAAGGAAAGAGAAAGACAGATATGGTGATAGCAGCTAGACATATGGTCCATACGGTATAAGAAGGCCACTTTCTGACAGTCAGTGAGTGGCAACTTAACGTTTACGAAACAAACAAAGTGCCATTTACAAAATCCTGTATCAGCTGATGCACGAACGAACAAAAGTTAAAATTACGTTGGCTATTCTGAGTGCACTGCCAATGCACATCACAAAAGCAGAAAATACGCGGGTAAGAAAGAGTTCTTACATTTATTAATGCATTTTATTTTACAAGGACACAAAACAATGGTTGTTAGTGTTAAAAACTAAACTTCGTGATAATGTAGTTATGTATAGGTGTTCAAAATGAAATGTACAATAGAACGATACGACGCGGAAAAGTTTTCTGAAGTTGTGCTAACTTCAGAAAGTTTTTTCACGTCGTATCATCCCTCTCCAACCTCGCTTTCAACACGTCCTTGATATTAATTCGAAAAGCATATAGAAATATTGCATAATATTGTTGAATTATTTTTCTATTAATTTGACGAAACGACACGAATTTGAAATATATTTCCAGCCCGTAATCTAAGAACAATCAACTTAAAATAATACGCTATCTGTTATCCAAAAACAGCGGCTCAAACTTCGCCGTGACGCGCTGTGCGCGCGATCTCTGATATTATGCGAGGTATTACCAGCCAGAAATGAACCTCTTTTTTGCGCGATATATAACGAATTTACAAACAAATGCCAATAGTTATATTTTTCCACGAGCTCTGCATAATTTTTAAAGTAACATATATTTCATGTAAAATGATTTGGAGTAAAAGTCATTTATATTCGGCCGGTAATCGTTCGTCTACGTAAATTATACGCCATATTGTTCTCATGAAACCCATCTCCTTGTTTGTAGAAAGTGAGACGCGTGAATAGTTTTTAAGCAATTCTAATGTTATTCCACGTCACATATTTCCAACTCGAATATATTAGCTATAACGCCCAAAGTGTGATAATAGATACAACAGACCGTCTCGCAAATGTTAACCCAAATTCACTATCTCGGACAAATTAAAAAAGAGTTAGCAAATATTTAATTATTTGCAACATTTTATATTTTTACTTGTATAACCTACTTATTTTTTTAGACAGATGTCAGTCTTAAAGTATCTTAAAATTTGTTTAGCATAACAGTACAATGGCAAGTGGATTAGCTGACAGGGTGTTGATAAAAAATACAGCCCCGACTTGACGGACCAGCTGATGGCGGAAGGATACATAGTCAGATGTAGTCAGACGTAAACAGTGGCGCTACTTTCGCAGACCTGTCAGAAAACGGCCTTCTTATACAGTATGGACTATACCATAGTCCAACCTATTGTTAAGGGCGCTCTGTAGTAATATATTGTCTTTAAAATAAGTGCTTGAACGTATACGCGTATATCAATAAATAAATTGCCTGGGAATACAATTTTTTTCCCACGAAAGATAAAAAACCTATATATTATCCACAGTCACCACTTTTTACTTTTATCCCATTAAGTATGTTCAAAAAGGAAATAAAATAGTAAGAATAATTTAAAAAACCATTTTTATGGTTTTCCTGCACAGTTTCCTTAAGGGAAGGTAGACAAGTACAAAGTGGCATCTGCAGTTTAATCCATTGGCTTTGACTGCATGCATGTACTAATATCGTACTGTTGCAAATTTAATTTATAAGATAATCAGCTACTTGTTAATGCATAGCGCAGGCAGCCTTGGGAGGGCCAATCACAATGCTTCCTTATGGCCAGACGGGATCTCTGGAGTTTAAACTGTTTACTAGGGATTCCCTTTAAGGAGCTATACCATGCTGGCTGATTCTGGGTACAGACATTCTGGAATGGCCATTGTGTGTGGGTGTATGTGCACTTATGCGCATGTGTATATGTATGTGCTCATGTATGTGTGTGCGTGTGCACATGTGCATACTTGTGTATGTGCACATGTACATGCCGTGTGTATGTGTACATCCACATACATATATGTATATAGATAAAACTGTGTACGCTTATGGATGCCGATGTGCTTGAGTTTGTGTACAGTTGGTATGCTAATGTTACAGGAGCATCTGGAGGCATCTGCGAGAAGTACAAAACATACACGGAAACTGTCAGTGGCATGTACCAGTCAACAAAGCGCAGTCTGAACACTGGTATCATCACCTTTGTAAACTACAACAGCCGTGTCCCACCCAAAGTGTCGCAGCTTACCCTGGCGCACGAAATTGGCCACAATTTTGGCTCTCCAGTGAGTGTGAACTTATTCTTAGCAGCGAAAGCTAACCTAGAGGCCTGGATTTTTTAAATAGTCCTATGGCAGCTTATTGTGTAATTTAAATATCAACTTGTTCATCTACTTATTAGGTTTTTTAGTTCACAAGTTTTATGTATATACTTTTTTAATTCTTACCTGACTAAACACATCATGGAATTCCAAGTACGGTCAACTCTCATTTCTACGACTCTTCGTGGTTCTCCAGAAAAGGATTGTTACTTCGAGAGGGTTGCTATTCCAGGGGTCTTAAAATCGAGAGTTGACTGTATGTACTTAACACTACAGACAAACTAATAATTTGGCTGACACATTATCTCCTGGGCTCTTTGATGTGGCATTGTAGCAGCACTAGTGATGTTACTAACCACAAAGAGAGAGTATGTGAAGTTCAACAACGGGGTTCAAGCAAATTTCATGGGAGACTTAGTTAAGGCGGTCACCAAGCACATTCCTAGTTAAGTATATATTAACCAGAAACTATGATAAAGGCATGCATTGGACTTTGCTACAGAATCACGTCCAATAAAAAAAAACCAATATGGGTGGCACAGTGGTAACTCACTGGATTGACATTCTGTAGGACCTAGGTGCAATTCCTGGCTCTTCCATCCTGATTTCAGTTTACCATGGTTTTCCGAAATCACTCCAGGCGAATGCTGGGATGGGTCCGTAACAAAGGCCATGGCCCGATTCCTTCCCGTTCCTTTTCCAGTCCCTCTTCCGTGAGCAACTTGCTCCATTTCTAATGACCACGCTGTTGACGAGATGTTAAGCCCAACTACCTACCTATCTACCTCCAATAAAATTATAGCGTCACTGCTTAGTCATTTTCAGGCGAGTCGCCAACAGAAAGAATGCAGGCCAGTTGAGGACCTATCCTGCAGAGGCGATAATACTTTACGTACACCATTCAGTGTCGCCCGTAGTGCTACATCAATTTTTTTCTCGCACATACAAACATACCCCTCACCGCCTTAGGTGTGTGACTTTAGTGAATCGATACTATATTTTCCTATTGTAATTTCTTTTCCAAGTTTTAATTGTTTGTGTCATTAATTATATAGTTAAATAACTGAAGATTGTTTTTTTTTACTTCAGATAAAGTACTCTACAGGTAGGGCCTAGTCAAATATTTTTGTAAATGTCATTAAAAGATACATACCTTCAAATAGTAATAAAATTTGTGTTTTTAAGTGTCCCAAAATGGAAGTCTCAGTATAGTTGGTTGAGTGTTGTGTGGGTATGTGTCGACAGCACGACTACCCGCCAGAGTGCCGGCCTGGTGGCCCCAATGGCAACTTCATCATGTTTGCATCTGCAACGAGCGGGGACCGCCCCAACAACAGCAAGTTCTCCAGCTGTAGCGTAGGCAACATCAGCAATGTGCTGGATGCCATCGTCGACACCAAGAAGAGGAATTGCTTCACAGGTTTCGATTTTTTTGTCAAAATCTGAAGAAATTACAAAAATTAATTAAACAAGCAGTGTTTAAATCCAATGAAAAAATAACAGAATGAGATTTTTTTATGCAGAAATATATTGAAAACTGAATATTTTAGTGTATGTACCTTAATGTTAGGAAACAGGCTATGAATATAGGCTTTCCAGAAACAAATTATACTTACATTTAGTTACATTGTATTTAGAATGTGTATACTGTGTGTGAAGTATAGCTCTCTTATCCACATTAGACGCAGGATTGCAATGCACAGACGCCAGCACAATGTGTGTATTTGTCATGGCAGTCCCTGGTGATGAGATAGACAGTGAGCTTTTCTTCCAGGGCATGTTCAGTTTGATTCTGACACACACACTCTGGTGGAATTTGTTTTGTTATTAGTGTTAGCTGTTTTTCATTTATGCAAATACATTTTCATCATCATTGTTCTTCACAACATTACACAGAAAGTGTTCCTAATTGCCTATCTATCCTGTACATAGGTAATTAAAATGACACTTTAAGCTTGTCCTAAGGATAGTTTTCCTTCGAACAACCTTAGAATTTTCAATCATTTGTCAAGTGTTCTCACTCACTTTGATTGGTTGAGCCATGCTCAGTCATAAAAATACATCAAAAACTATCTATCCACGTAAATTATCTTTGATACTCATAGTCATTTAAAAACCTTATTTGAAAATATAGTTTCAAAACTACATAAGAAAAAGCATATGATGTATCAGAAGTAATACCCATAGAGCAATGAGCCAAGAACTCAAAATGCCATAGATATCATAGTGGAAAAAATACGCACAGTATAGGTAGGGACACCAGTTTTTTACAAGGTGCAAAATCACAAAATTTTCATAAAATCTGATTTAGTTTTTTGAAATTGTGAATTTAAAAAATGCTGTACAGAAGCATGAAAGAATTGTGCGAGATAGATACTGTATGTGAAGCTGTATTAATTACAGTAGAACCTCATTATATTGATCTAATTTAAAGTGACATACTGTCTATAACAACTCTTTTTTGAGGAACCGTAAAAATATTTGTGTCCAAAAGTCTAAAATTCGAGGGAAATCTGCCAAAAAATAAATTTGTTACACTTTTTTGTTGTTGCACCTTGCCTTACTCTTGGTGAGCATTGTACCGGCAAAGCCAGCTCATATCTAAAAATACATACCACCCACCCCCCACGTCCACCTACAGTGCTCTCCCTCCCTTCTCACTTAGCTTGTGTTATTAAGACTTTGATTTCTCTGATTGCTGTTTGTTGACGACTTATTACACTTAGTTTTTAGGACATGCCATCAGCAGTGTGGAAGACTACAAATTGACTCACAAATACAACTCTGGAGTGTGAAACCACAGCAAGTCTCCCTCCCATTGTGCCCTCCATCTCACTTTACAAGAGCCAGATACATTCTCGCTTCCTCACTTTCAACCTTCTTGTTCCACCTTAACCTCCCTTGGAATTCATCACACCCAATAGACAGACATTACTTTCATTGCTTTTATAGCATCAGTTGAAACCAGAGTTTTCAGTAACCTGGGTTTCTGTGCTGTATGAACAACTAAACTTCTGTTTTGTTTGTAAATATGGTGCAGAAAAGTATGCAGCATCCAATGCTACAGTTTTTATAATCGTTTGGCGACAAAGGAGGTTGCAGATACCCTTCTGTGGTATCATTTTGTTTGGAAGACATCTCACTTTTTAATTAATTTAATATTCCATATAAAAGTCATGTTAATTTTATGCCAGAGACAATTGAACATGGACTTACGATGATCTGTAAATCCTCGCACAGCTCAATGTTTTTAACATTTTGGGAGACAAGGGGAAGCTAAGTATAAGCGTCTATGGTATTTTTTTTCTAAAGACATCTGCCTATTAAAATAAATTTATATTTAATTTAAAAATGTGCAGTTTTCATGCTAGAGATGATTGAACATGGACTTCATGCAAAAAATATCAAATTTGGTGTATAGTGATTAATTGTGGGTCAAAATTTGTTCAAAATTCCCCAAAATAGCTATAGTGAATGACCTTCATAACAACCTTATTTCTGTATACTGTGAGGGGTCATTTTAGCAAGGTTCTAGCTAGTGTAGTTGGTTCAAGCAATCAACTGCAATATTTTTTGTACGATTGATTTTGAGTAGGGATGGGCCGATTCTGATTCTCGATACTACAATACCCTCGATACTATGATACCCTCGATACTATGATACCCTCGATGCTATGATACCCTTGATACTTCGATACCCTTGATACTTCGATACCCTTGATACAACTGGTATCAGGAGGTATCGACGATACCGATTCTTCACACTTAAAAATTTGATTCCTTGTTGTAAACAAACACTGCTCTTGGAAAAATAAACGTGTCAGAAAAAGAATAGGCATAGCACTGTGTTGTGATGCGAATGTTATTTGCTGTGTTTTATACAGTGTTTACTCAATTCTAATTGCACTTCTTCCTGAAAATATTTTAGAAAAACAAGGTGCGTATTATAATGAAGTATTGTCAATTTTTTGGCCTGGAAAAAATTTTCTGGTGCAACGGTAATGTTTATTGAAATAATTGTTTTTAGTGTTTATAGGAGTGTCATTTATTATATATATGTTAATAAATAAAAATATTAGTTTTCCAATTTATTAAATAAGATAAGTTTTTAAAAAATGTCCATAAAGATCCATAATGAAATGTTTTAAAGTTTATGTACTACGTGGAATTGTTCATAAAAGTTCTTGTTCTACAGATGGAATTGTATGCAGGATGTGGAATATGATATTCGTAGTACTTCCGTACAAAACATATTGCATAAACGCTTCGTAATTTGAAACTCATCCTCCAGAAAACATTTGAAAATTCAGTGGTAGCCATCGAGCCAATCGGGCGGATGCCTGTTTGCCAGAACAGGATGTAGTAACATCTAAACAGGATCTAGTATGACATGCCATCTAATGAGAATATTAGCAACTGTATGTTGGCATAACAGGGCAGCCATCTAGCGGATGGCTTAACAACTACATGCTAGCGAACGTGTGCTGCGCTGCGCGGCCATCGTTTGCATTATCGGACAATTTCACAAGCTCTATAATGCTTCAAAATAGTTTAACATTATAATCAAACAAAAGCAATCCATAAATGATATGACTCATAAACTTGAATTACAGTTGCAATATTCTTTCAAAAATGCAGTGAATGTTACTGGAAAATAAATAGCAGTCGTTTATCTTGCGGTTGGGTTTTCAATACAAAAACTATGATGGCTGCAAATTCAATTGACATGTCAAATGATCGTGGGTGCATGAGCAGCTGAATTCTACCCTCACCACATCTGTAGCTGAGAAAAGTGGGGAAGCAGTGCAAGCCGTAACCAACACACCAACGTCGGAGGATAGTCAGCACCTCTGCAGCATTTGCGTCGCACAACCAGGAGTGGGGAAGTGGGTCTCAATTAAACCCGCCTCTTACTATGGCCAGACTTCATGGCGGGAGTACGAACACCAGTTTGAAATAGTCGCAGCCTTGAATGGCTGGACAGCCAAACAGCAGGCTTACTACCTCGCTGCTCTACTGAGCGGCCCTGCACTCTGCATACTACAATCTCTGTCTCAGCGACATCGACTGGAGTACCCACACTGGTGTTGGCCTTGGAGCTACGTTACGGCGACCGATACCTGCAACATGCCTACCTACCATGTCCAGCTGCGAAGCCGCACCCAGGGACCAGGGGAGCCACTACAGGAGCTATGGCAAGACTTGGTGTGACTCTCCCACGCATTCTTGGAGGGGTGCCCGAAGAGGTACGCGACATAATCACAGTCGGCTTCTTCATCGATGCCATCGCCAACACAGGTACGGCAAGCGGTACATCTGGCTGCACCCCACAACATGCAGGACGCCCTGGTCCGATCACTGGAGGTGAAGTCAGCAAGACAGGGAGTCACACCCAGACCTCAGGTACGGGCAGTGATGCTGAATGAAGATGAAGAAGACGCTGAAGGGGTTGCAATTGGCTGTGAAAGACATAGTTTCCAGGGTCCGTGCTAGAGAGCTTCTCCGCCCCCCACCCAGACGGCCTGAATGTTGGGTATGTGGGCAGCTTGGACACCTGAGAGCCTACTGCCCACAACTGCAGCAGAAGCAGCAGTGGGAAAAGAGGCAGCGAGAGGCAGGTGAGAATACAGCACATTCAGAAAACTTGTAAACACAGATCTTGGAGGTGTGAAGGGCGGTGACTGCTGGAGGGGAGTCTGAATGATGTTAATTGCCAGATGGTCGTCGACACTGGAGCGACCATAACAGTAGTAAGACCAGACATCCTCGGGCCTTCTCCCCAGTGATCGCCCGACGACAGTATAGAACTGTGCTATTTGACTACAGTATCAGGTGACACCACATCTGTTAGAGGTAAGAGAAAAGTAATCTCAAAGGTTGGTGACAATATATAAGTAGAGGAAATAGAGGATGAATGTTTTTTGCGTCTTAATATACTGCGCAGGCTGGGGTGCTGTATCGATACTCAAATTGGTGTGCTACAGGTAGGCAGTATGGAGTTGGTGGTGTCAACAAGCGATGATTTGACTCTCCAATTAGCTGCCCAGTAGTCTATGGTCAACCCACTGTGCTGCCCGCTTTTAGTGAAATTGTCATTGTAGGCAGATGTCAAGAAAAGTTTGCCAAGAATTTCGGTCTAATGAACCAGTAAAGAGGGTTGGTATCCTGCCAGGTAAAGTCGTTGTAGCATTGACTTTGGTCTCTGATAATTATGACATTTTTCCAGTACATTTGTCGCATAGTGACATTTTTCTTGAGGAGGGAGCCATGATAGATGTTTGCAAGCAGGTCACACAGAAACTTCCAAATGTTCCAGAAGATTCTTGGTTAGAACCAATAGAATATCCTCTACCATTACTGAATGAACTGCTAGTACGAACAAGAGAAAATCTTAACTGGTGCCAGGAGAAGGCTGTCTCTGAATTACTAAAGAGAAATAGGGATGTCTTCTCATGTGGACCAAGTGGCCTTCGTGACTTGCCACCACATTGATACAGGAGATGCCAAGTCCATAAAGCAACCACCAAGCTCTCTGCCACTAGCTTCGCATAAGGCAGTTGAGGGAAAATATGAAGGTAATGATGAATCTTGATGTGATAGAACCATCAATTAGTCGCATGTGTTCATCCCCCAAAGTTTTTGTTAATAAGAAAGAGAAAGATGGGGGTCTGAGGTTTTTTGTAGTTTATCGCCAGCTTAATAATGTAAAAAAGAAAGACTCTTATCCACTTCCAAGGATAGATGACATATTGAACAGTTTGGAAGGTTTGCAATGGTTTCCTACCTTGGACATGAAGAGTGGGTACTGACAGTGCAAGGTGGCCCCACAGAGGACCAAGTGGAGACTGCATTTTGTGTCCAAGGGAAGTGGTTCCTAACCAGTGCCACGTGTTCCAAAAGAAAATAAATTTCTTGGGACAAGTTTTGTCTGCGCATGTAATAGGAACAGACTCCGAGAAGACCAAAACAGTAATAAATTGGCTGACACTAACTGGCAAAACTGAAATGCGGAAATTTTTGTGGTTATGTTCCTATTACCGTAGATTTGTACCTGGATTCGCCATGATCGCCAAGCCACTCCATGAACTGACAGGTAAAACGGAAATTTCATTGGTCCATTGAGTGTGAAGTTGCTTTTAGTAAGCTAAAGGAAATTCTGATATCTCCACCAGTCCTGGGTTCCCGATAAGTGAGGGCATGTTTATTTTGGACTCTGGTGCTAGTGATGTAGGCATTGGAGCTGTGTTATCTTAATGTTAAGAATGGGAAGGAACGACCACTAGAATACTTCAGCATGGCATTTCATGAGTCTGAGAGAATTTACTGTTTTACATGCAAGGAGCATCTGGTAATGGTGAAGGCAATTTCACACTTCCATCTCTAACTTTATGGCAGATATTTTATTCTAAGAACTGACCATGCTCCATTACACTAGCTATTAAACTTTCAGAACCATGAAGGCCAATTAACGTGATGGATACAGCATCTTCAAGAGTATGACTTTGAGATACAGCACAGATATCTACGCCTTGACAGCAATGCAGATGCACTTTTTATAAGGCCATGTGAGCCATTCTGTCATCATTGTGAATGCCAGCGAGATACGAGTGGCGAGACATTGAAGGTACAGAGGACAGTAATTCAAGGTTCTCTATCTTGTGATGGGACACTTACTTGGAGTGATGAGGGTATTAGGACAGATAAGCTGAATGATCCCACTTTGCAGTCACTATTAAAGTGGATAGATGCTGGATGTCAGCCAAAATGGGAAGAAATATCTAGCCTGAGCGCAGCAATCAAAGCATACTGGGCACAATGGTATTCCCTCATATTGAATTACTGAATAATGGCGTACTTTACAGAAACTGGGAAAGTAATTATGGGAAACATATACGCATACAGTTGGTCCTCCCAAGATGCAGGGTTCCTGAAGTCTTAAAGGAACTTCATAATGCAGCAGCCAGTGGGCACTTTGGCGTTACAATCAAATTTTTCTTCAAATTACCTTCAATTTTTATTGAATTGAATTCATTGAAGGCTATATGACATCATACGAACGTCATAATCGTGGCCATTTTCTCTGTCAATTTCTTGAATGTCTTATTTTCCTCCAAGATTTTGGTTTTCAACATGTTATATATTTTCTTGAATGTTAAATTTCTGTTGCAGATCACAGCTTTTCTAACAATATTAATTGAAGTACATAATCTCATAATAAAAGAGTTTTGTGCATGTATTCAAAGTTGTTACAAAATAAGGACACACGTTTTTTCAAAAGAAAATCACCGATAAAATGAAAAAAGATTGTCGTGGTTTAACCAATTGTTTTTGTGTCGTGCATGAGTAGCACATACTTCTGAATATTTATTATTAGTATTTTTTAAACTGGTTT
Organism: Clitarchus hookeri; assembly: GCA_002778355.1. Taxonomy (NCBI): domain Eukaryota; kingdom Metazoa; phylum Arthropoda; class Insecta; order Phasmatodea; family Phasmatidae; genus Clitarchus; species Clitarchus hookeri. The sequence goes on along the minus strand of NQII01000154.1, from coordinate 1,162,098 downwards.
CATTAAAAAGTTTTTGTAATAAATTTTCATGTGGCGACTTGAAAGCTTATTAAATGCAATTCATTGAAAAGTAAATGAAGTGATTTTTTAGTTCTATAAATTAAATTCAATAAATATTTGATTGTATAAAAGGGCCTTTTGACCGAGATTCTACTGGTTTCATTGTCGGGAGTATGTTAAGAAGTGGTGCCTAATGTGCTACCCCGGCACTGCAAAGAAGGGCCCAAGGACTAGGGGACAATGTCGCCTCCAGAAATACAATGTAGGAGCTCCATTCGATAGGATGGCAGTAGATATTCTGGGTCCCTTGCCTGTCGCAGAGAGGGGTAGGGGTAATCTGTATTTACTGGTGGCCCAAGATTACTAAGTGGCCTGATGAGGTCATTCCCCTCTCGAACTAGGAAGCACGTAGTGTGGCAGAGGCACTCATAGAGCATGTCTTCTCGAGGTTTGTTGTGCCACTAGAACTCCATTCCGATCAGGGAAGAAACTTTGAGGCTGCGGTTTTTCCAGGAGGTAACAAAGATTCTAGGGATGAAAAAGGCTAGGACTACTGCCTTACACCCTCAGTCGGATGGAATGGTCGAGAGGCTTGACCACACTCTTGAGCAGTGCCTGTCGATCTTTCTGGCAGACAACCAAGAGTATTGGGATTCAATGGTGCTATTGTTTCTCCTTGCTTACCTTTCAACAGTTGACAAGTCCACAAGGGTAACACGTCAATGATTCTGTTTGGAAGGGAGCTGCGTCTTCCTAGTGATTTGCTGTTTAGCCAACCGACAGAAAAGGAAGCTGTAGCCCATGTTTATGCCAGAGAATTGCGTAACAGACTAGTTGGCATTCATGTTTTTGCTCGACAGCATCTCAGAATAAATAGTGACAAGATGAAGACACAGTATGATAGGGGAATGTTGGGCAAGGTATTTCAAGGAGGACAACTGTTGTGGCTGTACAAACCCCAGAGGCAAAAAGGGCACTACTGCCCGAAGCTACAGAAATGTTGGGAAGGTCCCTACAGGATTCTGGAGAAGATCAATGATGTGGTTTTTGGATTTGTCGTCAAGGCTCTCGGGCGAAGTTGAAGGTTGTCCACATCGACCGACAGGCACTCTATGAAAGTCCGGATGTTGCAGTGTCTGTTCGGGACGAACAGACTTGAGGAGGGGGCAGTGTTACGTGCTCGCTGCTTTGCCCTGTGTGAGCGAGTGGAACTGAAGGACAGAGCAGTTACATGATAGCGGTGACAAGTCACAAGGAATGTTTTGAATGGCAGGCGAGCTAGAACCCAAAAATGTCTCTCTTGCAAAAAAAAAAAAAAAAGTGAGCCGACATGATAATCATTTTTGTGGCGCTCGTTGCTGACCTTGGTTGTATTGAGTTTCTACGTTTATCTGAAGAATTTTCTAATGGTTTACTCCCCTAGCGTCTGTCAGCGTGACTTGGGGTGTGTCAAACTTTCCGAGTCAAGGTCAGCAGCGTATAAAAAGTGTGACAGACCTCCGGGCCAGGAGTTGGAGTGGATGAGTGACTGGCTGTAGTTTTAGCGTTAGACGACAACCTAGAGAAGTGACCACCGGAAGAAAAATATGCGACTGCGAGCATCACAGCAGTGAAAATTGCAATTGGCAGGCTGGACTACTGTACTGGATGCATGAGTGAAAGACATTACAAATGAAGGCAAGAGACAGACTGAACGTGTGTTAGTGGTGAGTATGAGTTAATTGACTATAACCAAACAGACACATTAAGAAGGATGTTAATTAGATTTGAAATATACATTATATATTGCACTCACTGAGAAATAAAAAGAGTAATAGTGGGGATAGATAATTTAAATGCTGTAAATAACAGCGGTGTGAATAAATTAAAAATCAGATTCAGTTCTTTTATTTTTATTAAGACCTCTGTCCGTCACGAACTCGGATACATACGCCCCTCAACTTTCTTGTAACAATATGTTGTAACAATGTGTTATTCATTGGCACAATAAATCAGCCTATTTCTGACTTATAAACATATTTCTTATACATGTTCAACATTTATATTTATATTGACCCAAAAATTCAACTTGCCTATAATGTTACCTTATTATTGAACCAGGAAAATGAAAAATCTGTGGAGTAAGGTGGCTTTCTTGTGTTAAGATTCTATGAAGTTAAAAGTGCACGAGCAATGAACCTTGTAAGCCAAAAATTTTAGAAGCAATAAAATAGCATGAATGTGTTAATTGTGTTACAATTATAAAGGAATATTCAAAAGTGTAACTAACACAACTTGGGGAAGTATACAGGTCGTCATTAGCCGGCAATGGTGGACGAAACACTTGATCCTTTATGTACCCCCATAGAAAAAAATCGTACGGGGTAAGATCCAAGCTTCTTGGGGGTCAGTGATGAAGAGCCTGGTCACCAGCTGCTGCTCGACCAATCCAGCGTTGCTGCAACGTCTTGTTCAGATATCCATGAACAACTAGGTGCCAATGGGGTGGCGCACCATAAAGGAAACATCAGACCATCCCCTTCACATTGATGTGTCGAATGCGAGCTTGCTACCCGTCACCACCTCAAACCGAGAGTTACAAACGCCATCCAAACCGTAACACCGGATATGCTGACAAGAGCGTGAAACAAGTTTGATTATCGTGTAAATGTAATTCGGGCCGCTCATGGTGGTCACATTGAACATATGAATGAATGGTAAACAAACTTTACATTTCCATGGTTCATTTGATTGGTCAATCAAGGTTGTATGTAGGTTGTTTTGTGTGTGATATGGCGGGGTCGTCTTTTTCCCACCCCCCATTTATTACAGGTCTTCTTCCAAGCCATGCAGGTAGATTGGGTCCTATTATCTGTAAATATCACTTGGGGGTATCCCCAGCAGGGAAAGATCTCTGTCTCGAACTTCTGAAGGATTCCCAGGGTCTCTTGGCTGGGTAGAGGAAAGGCTTCCACCAATCTAGAGAACTGGTCCGTAATGACCTGTAGATAGCGGTTCCCTCAGGTGCTTTGGGGATATGGACCCATCAAATCTGCAGCCAAGTGAGCCTACTGCGTTTCTGGGGGACGTGGTATGCCAGTGGATTTGGGTATGGGTAGGCCTTGTGGCGACAGTATGTCTTGCAGTTATTGACATACTGCAGAACGCGTCTACTCATTCCATCCTAAATACAGCGCTGGCCTATGTCTCGGAGTGTTTCTGTTATACATGGGTGTCCCGCTTGTTTGTGATCGTGGTGGTATTCGGATATCTTTGGGCATAAGGCTGTGGGGACCCACAGCTTCCACTCAGCACTTGGGTTTCTGTTGCAGGACCAAACCAACGTGTCGCATAGTTGGTAACAGTGGGGTACATCATTTTACATCCGGGTCTTGCTGTTGATGGTAGCTCAGGGTATACTTGCTTAACTGCTGCTGCTGCAGTGGGATTATCTCTTCGGGGTTGTGTGGCTTTGGGTAAAAAGGGGGGGGGGAGGGTTCTTCTCCCAATCCTCCCCCTTCATTCCTTCCTGTTCGTCGGGCTGATGAGAGAGGGCGTCCGGTAGGTCATTCATCCTTCCGGGACAGTGTTGGACTTCGAATAAGAATTCTGTGAGTAACATTGCCCAGTGACCGAGCTTCGCCTTGGTGTTCTTGGATTCGTGTAGCCATTAGAGGGTTTTGCTATCTGTCCAAAGCATAAAGGGGTGTCCCTTGAGGTGGTTACGGTACTTGCGGATTACCCAGATGTCGGTGAGACAAACTTACTCATTTATATGGTAGCATTGTTTGGTGGCGTTAAGCCTCGTGCGAGCGTCATCGTCTTCTTGGTATAGCACTGTGTCTAGTCTGGTTTGATATGCGTCTGTCTGTAGAATCATCAGCCTTCCTTCTTGTGGACGGTGAAGGATTGGTATCGACTGAAAACTGTCTTTGAGTCCCTGGAATGCAGTTTGTTGGTCGGTTCCCCACTTCCAGCAGGTTTCTTTCTCCAATAGCTGATTAAGGGGGTTCATCAGGTGATTGATGTTGGGTATGAAGACGCGTAACCAGTTGAACAACCTGAGAAATCTTCACGGTTGTTTCTTGGTTTGTGGTTGTTCTGCTTCGAGGATGGCTTTGATCGATCCTTGTTGTGGGTAATTCCCTTCTGGAGAGACGACATGCCAGAGGCAGTAGATACTGGTTTTTCCAAAATTACATTTTGATAGTTTGCACGTCAGTTCTTGTATTTCTAATCTTTCCAGTACTTGCTGTAGGTGAGAGCAAAGCTCTTCCCAGGATTTGGAATAGATGACTATATAGTCAAGATACGGTATTGTAGAAAATATCTGGGCTGTCCCTATGTCTCTACGGGTGTGTGCTGGGTTTATGGTGGGTAGAGCAATAGGGTGGGTTACGTCATTTAACTCTTGGTAGTTGACACATAACCTGAGTTGTCTGTCCTTTTTAGGGACTATGACCACTAGGGAGTTGTACGGGGAGTTTGAGGGCTTCATGATGACGTGTTCCTTCATAGTCCGCACCTTACCATGATAATCTTTTGGCGCCTAGCTGATACCTGGTATAGGCTGTAATATATTGAGTGGTCGTGGGTCAGCCAGTTCTCGTGCTGGATACTTCTGGTCTGACGTAGTTTCTCCCCATGTCCGAAAGCTTGTGAATACTTCTGGAGTATGTTAAGCAATTTGCGTGATTCTGGGGGTTTTTAATTGGTGGTTAATTTCTTCGGGTTTTAACACAGACGGTTTTGCCTTCTCTTTCCTATGGTCTCAGTTTATTGTGGCCCGTTCTTGCTTCTGTCCGCAATCTATAATGCGTTGTTGGTTCTGTAACCACGGTTGTCCCAATATTTATTCCTCCCGTATGTGAGGGGCTAGGAGGAATTCGACTTGGTGGTCACGATTTCCAATCTTAAAATGAAGGTTGACTAGGCCTTCTATTTGAAGAAATTGGTCAGGTTGGGCCACGTGCACCTTTTTCTCTTCGGTTTGTGGCCCGGCGCGCTGGCCGGCAGTAAGTAGGTCACCACGTACAAAGTTACTGGTCGCCACGGAGTCTAGCAGTGCTGCTGCGGTTTTACCGTTTACGGCTGCTTCTATACGGGGAGCCTCAGGAGGGTCCTCCCCCTTGATTGCCTGAATGGCGGGGGTGGACATGTTGCTACCAGAAGTGGTGGTCCACTTGGCATCCCGGTGTGGTCGTTTCCCTGGTGCTTACTTTGTTCCTAGTTATGGTTGTTTTTAGCAGCTGGATCGTTGGCTTCCCGGTTGGGTTGGTCCCCCCCCCCCCTTCACTCTGCAGATTTCTTTCATCCTGTTTTACCGGGTAGACCCAGTTGAAGTGAAAGCCCGAATAGAACCAACATTTAGGTAGCTTGGGCGATAGTACTGGGGCTGGTTCAGCTCATGCTCCCGGCGTCTTGGGCTTCTCCTAAGTCTTGGAGAACTTCGGTAGATCTAAGGCGGCTTGAGCCTTAAGACTTCTCTCTGTCTCTTTGGCTCTTTCCACAAGCTCTTTGATTGTCCGCAGGCAGGGAGCTTGAAGGAAGTTCCGTAGGTTAGGAAGTAACATCCTAGCTATGGTGTGGACGCATTCTTCCTCTTTGCCTTCTGCCATAAGTTGTTCGGTACATTTGCACCTTACGCCTTCTGAATATTTCAGTCTAGTCTTCTGCTGTTTCGTACATGCTGTGAAATTCGGAGGTCAATTGGGCGAGCACCTCTTCCCCTGAAAAATGTGCCGCGAGAATGCTGCATAGCTGTTCCCACTCCATGATGAATTCCCCATGGCGATTCCACCATTCAAGGTTTTTCCTCAACAGTTGCTTGTGGGTGCGGGTTACCCATTGCTTGGTTGGAATGTCACTAGTTTTGAATTCCCTCTCGAATTCCTCGGTGAACACAACGGGGTCTTCTTGTGGGTGGCCGGCGAACTCTGGTAACTGCGGTTCATTGACGTGTCTAGTGGTATTGGGAATCTGGTGTCCTGGGTTGCTAGGTCTGTATTCCTGTGCCCGGCGACACACTTCGCAGTGGTAAACTAGTCCTGGTCCCCTAATTCTCTCATCGGGCTAGCATAGACAGGCGTGATGGACAGTCTGGGTGTATGTTACACAACGCACCATATTAATGGCCCGCCCTTCACAGTTAAACCAGTCGTATCTGGCGGCTTCCTTCAAGAGGCATGCTTCACAGTAGTATTCAATGCCATCGGAATATCTCTGCGCGTCGTTCCACCCTAGGTAGTGATAGTGATAATGTGCCAGGCAGCGGGCGTACTGTATTGGCCTACACCAGTGCATGTGACTTGTCTGCACCTTTTGTTCATATTGTCTCTGGGCTCGTCGGCCATGACTGCGGCCTCTACTGGGTTCATTGTGTTCTTCCCTCCTTTGGACATTGTGGTGGTTAAGTTGGTTGAGTGCCACAGGATGTTTCAAGACTCCCTGAAGTCTAATCTGGTTTCTGGGCTGCTTAGCCTGGTTCGTTCTCTTAATCCCAGGTCACGCTGACCTGATCCTGTTAATCAAACTCTGTTAAAGCAGTGGTCCCACGGTAGACCTGCAAAGTTTATGGATGGGTACAGCTCTAATAGAAGCCACCATATATACTATTGTAACTGTGAGAACAGGAAGATGGTTTGTTATTCATTTCTTTCTTAACAGTAGATGCAGGACCATTCAAAATTCGAAGATATTTGTACTTTTCTTTCTATAAATGCTTCATTGTGAAACAATCAAATTCAATTTTCAGCAATGGGACTGAAAATTTTGTTTAGTCAGTACGTTAAAAATACTATCCGATGGTAGATAAAAATTTTTGTAGCATTGTTTATATAGGAATCCTGGCATTGCCACAGATAATTGTATGGGATTACCACGTTTGCAGACAAAAGATGAAAACATTTACGAATGTTTCAACTCTGGGAAAGAGTGAGTGAGTGTGTGAAGATATTTGGAAGGCTCTTAACAGCGAGGGTTGAAGGGGGGTGGTGTGTGTGAATGTGTGTGTTTTGGAACATAAATTATTTTTGTTCATCACTGTCTACCTCATGATTTAAACACAATAAAAATCAAGCAGTTATTAATGTGTCTGGTCATCCACTCAGTCAGTAACACACAATTAATGTTGAGACACTGATATGCAGTATTGTTATGAACAGATATTGACATTGCTTAGAAAAAATCTTTTGTGAATTTTTACTGTTGTACAGTAATACAAGTGCAACTTGTATTACATTATGGTACCTTTTAATTGTTGGTTAACAGAGATGATACACACACAACAATCTGTGCATGTGATATTACTAGATTCTAGTTGTATAGTTTTACACACTTTATGCACTCTTTAAAATGTCACATTTTACCTTTAACAATATGTAATGTTTGATCAGCTCACCTCATACATCACATTTACATAATATATTTTTATTGTAAAACATGAGCAAAGTTATGAGACTGGTTGTATGCCAACAGCATCGGAAGGAGCATTCTGCGGCAACAAGATAGTGGAGGCAGGGGAGGAGTGCGACTGTGGCTACGACGAAAAGGAGTGCAAGGATGTGTGCTGCTATCCGCGTGTGGTCACAGACCCGGACAAGTATCACAACAGCAGTGCCAAAGGCTGTGCACGTCGTGCCAATACTGAGTGCAGGTTAGTAATACTTTACACTTCGAGGTCATCTTCATCCAGCACTTCCTCTGTAGGATGCTTGGTTCGTATTGAGGTACTGTACTATTAAATGCTGGTCTTTGCAAGACTTCATCATAGTTCATAAACCTAGATGTATTGATGTAAAAAGGCTTTAGCAAAATTACAATAAAAAAACTTTCCTCGTTGGAGGTTTTGACCTCCCATGATGCATTCAGATGGTGAAAGCCATTTGAACATTGCATTGCATTTTTGTTCTGACAATGCTGATGTAATGGTGATATTAATAAATGTTGCTGCTCTGTTAAATGAAAAACAACAAAATTTAATTTTGATAGGTTATCTGTGTCCTCTAGTTAACTTTGCTATTTAGCAAGCATCGTCCAGTATGCATGTAAAGCCTGATGAAATTGTCATAAATATCTATTATTATTTGGGAAAAAGTGCCAAAAGGCTGCAAAAGTTTCAAGAACTTCATAACAAGGAAGCAGGAAAAATCCTGAAGCATTTGTGCACCAGGTGGTTGTCTTTAGGTACAAGCTGGGCACAAGTTGTAGAACTGTGGTAACCTCTATTTTTAAGGAAGAAGTGAATGTGCCAAACTACCACAATTCTTTGTTATCATACAAAGTTCCAAAGATAAATCCCAGCCATTACAGTAACACTAGCAAGAACACTGTAAAAGCATGCAAAAAAAAACTGATAGTAATGTAGTGAAAAGAAGCAGAAATGAGCAACAGACCAAAGCTCTCATACTTCATTGAAGAGTAACAAAGCTGTTCTATGTCGAGAACAAAAGCCGCTTGTTTGTTTCTTTCTTCTTCATTAAACAAGTGATTTTGCATGTTTTATGCTATACGTGACTCCACTGTTTGACGGGCTTAATTTGACGCTGCAAGCTGCAAACCCATAAATTCATATCTTACTACAGTTATTGTAGGTTTTTTGAAAGAGTTATATTCTAGGTTTGTAAGAGCAGCTGTAATCAAGGATTTTGATTTACCAGAACTCAACTATCATGATGAGGCCAATCAAAATCAAAAGTGTGATCTAGTTGTGGGATGTGCAACACAAAAGATCATTGACACACTTCCAGAAGAAGAAAAATGCAGTTTTATTCAGCAGTTCGGAAATATTTAATTTTCTCACGTTACTACATTGTGTACGAATTTCCTGTGAAAAATGAAGTTCCTCATAGAGCACACATAGGTTGCTCTAGTAGTAGAGAGCACTTAAAGTGCTTCATTAGGTGATTATAGGTACTTCATTGAATTGTTTCCCATTATGTTACCAGTTTATGGTAGAGAGTCAAAAGATGGAGCGCTAGATGAACTTCAGAAACAATTCACATCATTGCAAATGGAAGAGTTGTCTGCTGTAATTTCCAAGGAAGAAATAATTGACATAGCTTGGGCAAATGTGGGGAGTATGAAAAATAATGACAAATCTTTGAAATATTACAGACTATCCAAAGTCATGTTAGCAATTCTCTTAGTTCCACACAGTAACGCTGAGTGTGAGCGGATACATATTTAATGTTGTGGAAAAGAAACAACTGAATATTGGTATTTTATGAGCAAAAAGAGTACAAAATATTTCAGTTCTTAAGAGCACTTCTTCACCTGTATGCAATGAAAAGTGTTACAGTAAAGATGTTTTGAAGCAAGCAAAATCGGCAACACCACTATTTTTGCAGAGCCAAAAGGAGTAGAGTGATGGTGTGCAGTTTTTATAAAATTATTAGCTTGTGTATTGTGTAAAAGGGTTTGTTTTGTGAAACTACGCGACATTAATTTGTGAATTGTTACCAGAAACTTACTAATGTTTAGAAGCTTTTAAAAACGACCGTGTGCAAGTGTGAACTCACAAAGTGCAAAGTGAAAACAGCAGCTGAATATTTTGGTATTTGTTGGAGCTGAATTTGTATTTTAAATAAGTAGTTTTAGCAATTTTTGGCTAGAACAATTTGATGCTAATGTGCAAATGGTGTGCTTTTACAGCAAAACCCTGTTATAACATTTCCACTTAAAAAATTTTCATGCTTAATAAGTTGCCTTCTCTTGGTTCAGAAAGGTTTTTTTTGGTAGAAAATTATGGTGTTATAAAGTTTTCCCTTATATAAAGTTATCATTTCTTGAGTCCTTGAAAAATGTTATAACTGGGTTCCACTGTATTGGGTTGTGCTTTGTCATGGACACTTTGTGAGAAGTATGCAGAAACTACTACCATGAAATGCCGCAACCTATGTACCCACTACAGTGGAACTTGTATGTATTGAACCCAAATGGATTGAAAGTCCACATCCCTGTAACATATTCTGTGGTCCCATATTTTATTTATCTGCATTTCAAGACCACAGTCATTGAAAGTCCACAAGTATTGAAATTTGTTATCAGTCTCCTGAGAAGCTATAGATAGAGAATCCACTATATTTGAATTGTCTTGAAAATCTTACTGATATAGCTTCAGAAGTTGGCAGGTCTACATTGTGTTTCTCTTGTCAGACACTGTAATCCAAGCAGCGCGTATCTAAAAATAGATACCACCCACATTTTAATGTACAGGGGTCGGGTGGGTCAAATCTGACATGGAGACCATCCCTCACTAACAACCCTATTCTTGGCAACCCTGAGGAGTTTGAACAGCGGGTTCTACTGTAGTTTTGTTATCAGCAAATCAGAGCAGACAATTAGTTGACTGTAGCTAGTCCTGAGTCTCCTTCTTTTGTGTTTGTCTTTTCTTGGAATACTTCAGTTTCAGTATTGCTCTACCCTCATTACCCTCATTAGAATTGTTGCCTTATTCAGTGTCCATGCTGGCCAGAATAACAGGTCTTTTCCTGGCTTTTGGATACTTTAATGTTAGCCTCTACAACCACTCTGTGGAGTTCAACTTTTGTAGCGAGGATAAAATGACAACTGCACATTGGTTTTATTCACATTAACATAGCTCACCTCAGGCTATCTCCACAGGTAACAGTCAATTAATTGCAGAATACAGTATTGCCAGTTCACAAACGTACTTAATCAGTGTGAATGTGCTTTTCATGGTTGTGCTACACTGCACTAGCATGTAGTGAGCTGCATTGGGTGTTGGGTTGTCAGTTCCAGCCAAGGGCCGTGCTGTGCCAGCGACACTTGCCGCTTCATCCCTGCCAGCTTCAAGATGCAGTGTAAGGCTGACTCGGAGTGCAGTCGTAGCTCCAACTGCAACGGCCACTCTGCTGAGTGTCCTCCTCCAGAGCCCAAGGATAATACCACTCGCTGCAACGAAGCCACGCAGGTACATCATCTGCCAGTATGCAATAAGGGATTCCCATTAGTATTAGTTTTTGTGTGCTATCTTGCAATAGACAATTACTTTCCAGTTTACGCAATGTGAACAAACAGGTGTGAATGTTTGACACAGTAAAGCTTCACAATAACAAACTTGAAGTGACCAGAAATGTTGCTTTTTTGTTATAGTGAAGCATACACACACAATATTTAACAGAGACAGTAAAACTCCTCTTTTACGAGCACTGATCTAAGGAGTACTGCGACTTTACAACATTCTTGGGAACCAGAAAGAAAGAAAGAAAGAAAAAAGGGGGGGGGGGCGTGAAGTTGGAATTAAAGATTACTTAAAAATAGGATTGATATGGTGGGAATAGGCCACCAGACTACTGATTACATTATAAAAAGTAGACAGTGCAGAAGTACTCACAGGGCGGTACTTGTCGACACACACACAAACCATAGTTAGACAAACACATTTTCCATGCACGTGGAACATGTATTTGTCTCACTTAAAATTGGTTCGTTAGCAGGCAGCAATAACATAGTAAGTGTTATGATACTACCATCAATTGATATACCACAGCTGTGTAAAGAAAAATGTGAGAAAAATCTTTAAAACTTAGTCTGGAAGATGTCTCAAGCACATGCCTGCTGTGTTAGACCGCACGCATGACTTATAAATACCTGAATAGAAGAAGTGGTAACTCACGCTGTCCTCTCCCCTCCCTGTGTGCCACACAACCTCTGTGCATAACTTATAACTTTGACACGTGACGGTTTTAATGCTTGGCACATCACACGACCTAAGGGGTTTGTGTTCGGTCATAAAACACTTGATGTTGGCCTTACTGACGGGTGTCTAGGCTCGCTCACCTTTGCTAAGTAGCCCGGTATATAAAGTCGGCCGGGTAGGTCATCGGCATGCTAGGAAACTGTCTGCATTGGCTAGAGCCTTCTGTGCAGCTAGGACGTGAGCCAGCGCTGGATTACCTGCTGCAGGCCGGTATCATGCTTGGCTGATGACGGGTAGCTGCTGGTGCCGTTCTGGGCCCCGTCTGGGAGTGACTCGTGGTCGAGCTTGTTCTGGCTGGTCCCGGAGCTGCCTGACTCTGGATGGCGGCAGCAGGCGTCGACAGTCGGCGGACGGCATTTTTGATGCCCAAGCCCACAGGCAAACTACAATAGGGTGCGGTGTCCTGCTGGTCTTCTAGGGTGGCTCGAATAGATGTTTGGGAGTGACCGGAGGTGTGACCCATGTTGTCGGCGGGTGGTTTGTGTCTGATCCAGAGGGGAGGAGTAGGTGAAGGCTGACTGGGATGGGTCGCCTGACAACTGATTGGATTTAAAAGCCATAACTGCCTTCTTGTCTGTCCACTTTGTCCCTCCTCATCGGGTGAAGGGCATGGGGGTACATTTTAAGATCCAACGCAACAAGATAGGGGCAGGTGACAAAATTCCCTAGCTAAAAGTACCCAGAGGCAATGGTGTCACCCCGCGTCAGACCTGTCAATCCAACCGGCGAATTTCACGTGGTGGATGGAGTGGGTTAGCTAACTCAGATGGTTCAATCGCTTCCTTGCAGGGTGTACCTAGTAATAAACATTTAATGGATGCCTAGTTATAATGAAAAACTATTATTAAAACAAATAACTAAAGAAATAATCTGATAAATACTTTATATTTATTACTTATGGATTAAACAACATTTCATCATGTCCGAGTACATGAATTTAACTAGTCGTACCAACCAACTTCCAATAAAGCCAAATTTGATCACCAATCTCCAGCTTTATCTTCTTACGAGATAAGAGCACGGGTGTAGAGTATATACTAATTACATCATTCTGATAAGCAATACCTTCATGTACAGGAATAGTTTTCCAACAAATTGTGTCTCACGGTTCCACTTCAGACAAATCCATGAATGTCGGATCTTTTGCATTATGCGCCTTACGAAAGAAACAAAATTCCAAAAGTCCACTACCATCTTAAGCAGTTGAAGACCAAAGCGATACAAAAATGAAAGAAGAATATAGCTCTCTTCTACACTCAACACTTTAAGAAACCATGAATCATCTTCTTTATCAACATCAACATCAACTGTCAAAATATTATGATACACCTTCTTAGGATAATACCTAGAAACACGGTATTGCCTTTGAAGCATCATGTGATGTGTCTTCTCTAATGACACGGAACAAAGTGAAATATAATATTATTGCGATAAACTTGTATTATGTACAAGCTAATACCAAAGATTAAAACAAAAGACATAAAAAAAATTAATCAACAGCTAAAATTAACAACATTAAATTACAAATATCAAACAAAAATGCTTCTTAGAACACTCCTGCATTAAAAACGCTTGACAAAAAAGGGTCCCATAAGCTGGTGGCCGCCGTCTGTAATATTAGTTACTGGGCCCACAGTATGGGTGGCCGGCAAGTTTGTGGTGTTTTGGTGACGAACGTGCTGCCCGGTCAAGGAAGCCCGTAGTCCTACGTTAAGGTCAGAAATCAGGTTGGCAATACGCAGTCGCCTCTCCTTTGAGAGGCGGCGTTTACCAGGTAGCAGAGAGGTAACAATTCACCCTTGGAATTAGAACACAGCTGATAAACTCTAACATATTTATTCTGAATAGAATAAACACTGTGACCCGTACTGATTTTTAGGCTCTCGTGATTCTCAAGCAACCGGCGGAATTTTTGTTAAGAACTGCTGAAGGTGACCTGTTTGCAAGATAAATGTAGAGCAACAAAATAAGGAAGCCATGAGAATGGCTCTAACCCTACTGCCTACTAGTGTTGTCCTGATGGGACTGGGGGAACGCTTCTAAGTGGTGTGTGTGTGTGAGCAGGGGTTGAAGCTGGCTGTAGAGGTAGTAGGTTCTCGTAGAGATGAAGAGAGCAGAGCCGTAGCTCGGCTGTGGCAGAGCGCGATGACAACTGGCGTTCTGGGCGCTCATCCGGCCGTAAATACTATCGACGGCATTTTCCTTCAGCTTAAGCATCTTCAGTGGTGTGGCTTCTCCTTCGTGGGTGTTACAGCCCTTGCTGCGCACTCTTGGCGAATGAATGAAGCGGGGTAGTTTCCTTGTGTGGGGGTGGTATCAGACACTAGCGTAGGGGCAGGCTGGCTAGGCAGGGGCGGTTGATAGGCATGCATATTTATTTAACTAGCAATGTAAGTTTGTCTGCCATTCTCTTGGCTGTGTTGGAGTGGAAGAAAAAAGATGGCGAATTACGTGCCATGCATTAACTTGCTAAATGCTGCACGCATTGCAACAGTAATAGGTAGGGCCTAGAAAAATTCGCGAACTGTGAAATAATGCAAAATGCTGAAAAATTATATTAAGTCACAAAATTCTGTAATAATTCTCGTTTTTGTGAAACATCGACAAAATTGCTTGTGTGAGTGTTTCTAAATCCACGGTGCGAGCTTCTTTTACCGTGAAAACTCTTACAAACAATAAGTTTTACAATTTTCCATTTGTTATACAGAATTATATCTCATTTACTTCACATACGTGTGGATAACAAAACAACATGGGGGTTATCACGTTGTTGACCATAAAAATGGAGCAAAATTTTACGAAACAAGATAGATTCATAAATCGATTGGTAGCAGGGTCGAAAGAGTCTTGTTGCACGTACAATTCAATATATATTGAGCCGAATCGCTATTGCGCTGGTTCATGGGCAGAAGCACACCTATGTGTATATTATTTGACGCGTGACGCGTAGTAACACTTTCTTTTTTACTGCAACAGCATATCATCACGTGCACGTCACATGCCCCAGAATAGATGAACCCTGAATGGCAACCACCTGGGCCAGCATTCTGCCTCCATAAATAAGGCAGATGCCAGGAGAACGGAATGCACCTCAAGAAAGAGAGTAATATATACCACCCCAGTGTAACACAATCCCGTGAGAAGGGAGACCAGTCGACAATGCCTGTGAAGTTGCCCCTAAGTTTGAGCAGCGGATACCACTCGCTTACGAGGAAAACCCTGCTTCCAGCCTCCCCCGAGAGATTGCAGCTAGTGCAGCGCCGCCTACGAAGAGAGGACCAACCCGCATAAGTCACCTGAAGACCAAAGGAACCAGAGACAACCCCTGGCCAGGTGTTCAAAAAGTCCTGCACTGCCACAGAACGTTAGTTGATACCAGCAGCTCGCCTTAGCACCAGTTGTGCTAAGGCGAGCTGCTCTATCTGCTCTCTTCCACCTCGTGAGGAAACGCCCTGCTATCATCAGTGACAACGCCGGGCTTCTTCAGCACGCGCTACAGCCCTGAAGAGTTGTCGTTCCTGACCACAATTGACACTAGCAGTCAACCCACACACCCTATATCCCCCCTCTACAAGGCCAGTCAGTACAACACAGCTTCAGTTAGGGTACATTTGATCTGATAGCTGCCTAATTCATTGCTCTTGCTCTTCAAGCACGCCCTTCAGGCAGACTCTTCAAGCCAACAGGCCCCTTGACCCGTCTTTGGCTTTCACCTTCCGTAAGTTATTCAGTGCATTGATTTACAGCAGGAGAGTACGGGTCACCACCGTGTTCTATTCTGGACGGAATAAATTACAGATATATTTTAACCGCCGCCTGTTCCTTCTTGAGTGAACTGTACGTAGTCCTTCCTGGTAAGTGTCACCCTGCAAAGGAGAGGCAAGGAACAGCAGTTTATGAACTGTTTTGCCAGATCTAGAGTAGGACTGCGGCCTGTCCCCTGAAAAGGACTTGACATACGTCGCCTGAAACACCACACATTAGACAACCACTCTTACTGTAGACCAGGTACGCAAAGGTACTGGGTACGCATGTACGTAGAGTCTTGACCACTAGCAAAACACATGACTAAGAGGTTAGATCACTCTTGTCAGTTAACCCACTCCATCCAGTGCGTGTAGACCTGCCGGAAGGAGTGCAGGTCTTGCAAGGAGGGATCTACCCCTTCTGGGTTACACTTAGCTAGGGGTATTGTTGTCTATCACCCCAGTGCGGACGTGAACTGTAGTAAGTGGAGCGACGGATGGGCAGCTTCTATCCTCACCGAGAAACAAGAACTGCTTAACCAACCTCCCCCAGCCTTCAGCTGCTAAACCCCCAGGGAACAAGCTCACGCCGCCTGTCAACTATTGAGGCCCCACCTCTCAGTTCCCCTCCCGTAATTCGTTTGGTCCCTTGGTGAAGACCTCCGGAACTTCTCACCCCGTCGTCCAGTACCTCCGCCTGGGTCAGCCTCTGGCACTGGGCGTCCCAAGAACCCGAACCAACAACCCAGCTCACCGCACCCGAGGAAGAGGAGGAGGCGGAGCAGCAACCGCAAGGGAGCACGTGCCTTCGAGGACATACCTCTCTTAGTACGATATGCATCCTCCCGATCACTCCGCTCCACCCCTGGACAAGACAGTTCAAGAGCTAGCGGCTCCAAGATATCCTGGCGGTTCCCATTTAACCGGGAACACTTGCGCACGCCTCCTAGACATTGCCAGACGATGGAGAAGCTAACCAAAGAAGGTGAGCCTAACCCCCCTCTTCACCTCTCTGAGAATCCACCCAGAGGGACGAGCCCAATGATGACTGTGTGCCGGATGGCGACGTGATGCTGCAGGTGGTATCCAAACCCCGGATGGATGAGTCTGCACCCACAGTTGAGGCGGGAGTCGCCATCGAACCCTTGTCCTCGACTACCAACGTCCAGAAGGATGAGCCCTGCTGTGACGGTGTGACGGACGACGAAGTGATGCAGCAGGAGGAGCCCAAACCCAGGACAGAAAATTCCGCACCAGCAGGGAATGATGCTGAACACTTGCACCCCGCTAAACCATCCCAGAGACGAGAGCTGCTGCCGTGAACTTGCCTGCACTGCCCTTCAAGGTCAAGTTGACCAGTACCGTGAAACCATGTGGCGACCCTTTCGGAGCTTTGTGAGACTGTACCCACGGTATGGGGATTTATGCAACTGCAAAGTCAGTGCCGCCCTCAAGGACCTGAACCAATAAACAGTGAGTGAAAAGGAGGAAAGAAAGCCATAAGAGCTTAAAATTAGACGACTAGTGACAGTGACGTATAAACAATGCCAGTGAGTGTCATGACAATAAATTGTAAATAATTACATAGTAAGTTCAGTGCATTGGTCAAGACTACGATGAAAAGGGACATCATACATACTTAAATAACGGACAGTCAGCCGTAAGAGCTTCGTCAAGCAACCAGTGACAATGTAAATAAATTATTCCAGTGTTAGCGTAGTAAAAGGGTCAAGGCCGCGATGACATTAGACACATCACAATCAAGTGGAGAAAGGAGGCCGTAACTACGTAACTAAGTGTGGAACAGTGTAACTAAGTGTGGAACAGTGCGACTGAGTACTCAGGTAATATACGCCTACCCGCTGAACAGCAAACCCAGGACCCATGGCGTATTTCCCAGAACTCTCCCCAAGGGGAAAGGGAACACAGATCTACATAGTTACGGAAGAACTAGGAACAGGTGGAAGTATGCCTATCAAAAAAAAAATTGTTTTAAATGAAAGAATATTGTTGTAAAAAAATTGTTGTAAAATGTGTTAGTAACAGTGCTATGAATTTTTTCTTAACTGTAGGTCACCTGTACGCATTTTAGTTAGGTAAGTGTATATAGATAGGGTTGTAGTGTAACTCGTGTAGCATAGAGTATGTATAAAATTCCAGGTACATAAGGGATGGGAGGCCTTGCCCCCCCTCCTCCCCCTCTTCCTAGAGTCGAATCTGTCACACGTAAAATAAACCTTCCCTGCAATCCATAGGAGGCTACAGAGCAAGCCACTTTCTAACACGCCTTCAGCGCCATGGCAGGTAGAGATAAATGCAGCACACACCCATGCGAGTTTGAGATAATAATCGTCCTACATGTCCCAGTGTAAAAAAGTGTACGTGCACGCCTGTCGCTTTTACTTTCCAGGTCAAAATGTAAAACCTCTCTGTATGTAACCACAGCCCTCAGCAGCTGTTTCTTGTGAGAGTCACGTATTTTCAGTTTCCCTGAAGGGCGTGGACACTCCCGGAACCCCCATTACTCCCTCCACGCAACACAACTCCCCAGGGGGCCGAAGCCATTAGCACACCACCTACCAAGTGACCCGTCTGGGAGAGAGACAGAGCAACCAGCATACTCCAGCATACTCCAGCACTGCGCAGGAAGTGTACAGAAGTGCGGCAAAGATAGAACCAATCGCCACCAACATAAAGATGACAGTCCGACATCACCCAGCCACCAAAATTCGACGTGAAGATTCTATGTCTCAANAATGGAACATTATATTGATGCGTGATGCGTAGTTACACTATTTCTCTTTTTCTACAAATGCGTATCATAACGTGCATGTCACGTGTCCCAGAAGAGATACGAACCTCGAATGGCGGTAACCCAGGCCGGCATTCCGCCTCCATAAATAAGGCGGATGCCTGGAGAATGGAATGCACCACAACAAAGTCAGTAATATAAATTGCCCCCGCCTAACACAATCCCGTGAGAAGGGAGACCAGCAGACAACGCCAGTGAAGTTGCCCCTAAACTCAAGCAGTGGATACCACCCGCATACAAGAAAAACCTGCTTCCAGCCTCCTACAAGAGATTGCAGCCAGTGCAACGCAGCCTACAAAGGTAGGACCCACCTCACCGAAGCCGCTCGAAGGTTGAAGGAAACCGAGACACCCCCTGGCTAGGTGTACAAAGGAACCTGCACCGCCGCAGAACATCAGTTGATACCAGCAGCTCGCCTTAGCACCAGTCTGCTCTCCTCCGCCTCGTGAGGAAAAGCTCTGCTATCACCAATGACCAACGCCGGGCTTCTTCAGCACGCGCTGCAGCTCCTCCTCCCCCACACTTGACATGTGCCGTCAACCCACACACCTCATATCCTCCCCTACTGCCCCTTCAGGACAACACAGCTTCAGTTAGGGTACAGTTGTTCTGACAGCTACCTAATTTGTTGTTTTTGCTCTTCAAGCACGCCCTTCAGGCAGGCTCTTCAAGCCAACAGGCCCCTCTACCTGTCTTTGGCTTTCACCTTCCGTAAGTTATTCAGTGCATTGATTTACAGCAGGAGAGTACGGGTCACCACCGTGTTCTATTCTGGACGGAATAAAACACGTTTATAGTCAAACCACTGTCTGTTCTATCTTGAGTGAACTGTACGTAGTCTTTCCTGGTGTCACCCTGCAAAGGAGAGGCAAGGAACAGCAGTTTATGAACTGATTTGCCGGATCTAGAGTAGGACTGCGGCCTGTCCCCTGAAAAGGACTTGACATATGTCACACAAAACACCACACATTAGACGGCCACCCATACTGTGGACCAGGTACACAAAGCTACCTGGTGTGCACATAAGGTAGAGCCCCGACCACTAGCAAGACACACAAAGAAGAGGCTATATCTCTCTTGTCAGTTAACCCAATCCACCCACCACGTATAGACCCGCCAGGAGTGCCAGGCCTGACAAGGAGGGATCTACCCCTTCTGGGTTACACATAGCTGCGGGTATCGTTGCCTGCCACCCCAGTGCGGACGTGAACTGTAGTACCTTTCCCTTGCAAATGCCATTCACCCACAGAAGATGTAGTAAGTGGAGCGACAGATGGGCAGTTGCTATCCTCGCCGAGAAACAAGGACTGCTTAACCAACCTTCCCCAGCTGCTTAACCCACTGGGAACGAGCTCGCACCGTCTGTCAACTGTTGAGGCCTCACCTCTCAGTTCCCCTCCTGTAATTTGTTTGGCCACTTGGTGAAGACCACCGAAGCTGCTCACACCCAGTCGTCCAGTATCTCTGCCTGGGTCAGTCCCTGGTATTGGCATCGAACCAGCCGACCATGCCGGGCCACCCCAGTCATCCACCGATAGCAGGCGGGATGCCTACCTGCACCTGCAGAGCCAGCCACTCGCCGGAGTCAACCAGCAGATGCCGCCACCATCAGCCAGCCGGGTCGGGAGACCCCAACCAGGACACACGCGGACGAGCATTCCACCGATGGCAGTAAGGCACATGAGAGGTAAGCCAGCGGCCCGCCAACGTCAAACAACCGTAAGCCCAGTCTAGTCCAGCTAGACTTCGTGCAGAGCAGGCAGCCTACCACCTTACTGTATTCAAGGGGGCACAATCAAGGCCAAGCACCAAATATAGCAGACTCCGCCTCATTAAGTTCTGCCCCCCACATCCCCCCGCTCGTTGAACTCCCCCATGCCTGTGTGTCTGGTCTGACACAAAACTAAGAAAACCTATTAGACGGCGATACGCTCCTGGCCTTACGGCCGTCATATGTCATATTTAAAAACGAACATCTCTAACTTAAAATGTTGGTGATATGACGAAAGTAAATGGTATGTGTATATATAACACAGATTAATATTTTTTTTTGTGGAATGTATTAATTATGCAGTAAAAATGTGTACTGTATTTGTAAACACTGCAGGCTTTACTCATCTTCTGTGCCTTGTGGTTATGGTCGTGACAGCTAGCAAATACAATATTTGCAACTATTGAGCGAGTGTGGTGATTGTAGTCCGCTGCTTATGTTGCAAAACTGGTTAAGAATGCAAAACAAAATAGTTACTGTTTCAGATTGTGTCAAGGAGTTTCAAAGTGCCATTTTCATATTGCCAAGAAAACAAACTGACAGGTTTCTGCCAATTCATTGTAAAAAACATTTTTACCATGTAAGGAGTGTTTTTATTTTATCAATAATATAAAATATTTACTAGTATTTTGTAGTAAGGTTGTGAATTTGTGTTGGAGTAATATTGAACTGAATGAGATTTAATAAAAATATTGTTATTTACAAATTAACAAAAGCTGTATGTGGGTGTTGTAAAAATCTTGTTAATCTGAAACACTAGTGAATGTTCTCAGGCAGTTTTAAAATGTCTTGGTAAAGTACAAGATTTATAGCAAAAGAATTACTGTGACATGACAATGTGTGTTACATAACTAGTGTGCTGTCGTAAGGTTGTCTTTTCATCTTTATCGTTACATATTTTTTAATGTTTTCCACTTTAATGTTTACTGATTAAAAGAATGAATAACAAATTCCATTTAGTTTGACTGAAATCATTATAAAAATAACAGATTCATATTTTAATAATAATAATGCATACATTTTTTCGCCATAAAATTTATTTGATGAAATGAAAATATTTTTTGATGAAATGGTGTAATTTTAATGACAAAATCAGCTCATTTTATTTACCGTAAAAGTGGGACCCTGGTAATAGCCAATGTAACTCACGTTTCACAACCAAACCATTTTTCCCTTTGTGATTACCAACAGGGACAATAGTAGGGTAAGTTTCATGTCTCACCATTTCCTGTGTTCCACATTTGCGGTCTTTATGACCCAGCCATTTTAGCCTGTTTGTGTGATGTTTGATTTTTATATACATCTCATGATGTGCTATTTTAACAATTATTTTTTACTTTCCTTTTTGGATTTTGACTTTGGATTGCATTTGGAACTAACTAGATTGGTTATTGACAATCTTTGTCCACAATTTTATTGGATTACAATTTTATTTACAGTTTAGGTTTTCGGCACAGACGTCCATGAGATGTTAAGGCCATCCAAATATGTCACCAAATTTGTCACGCGTAGATAATGAGAAAATTATTGATTTTGCTGTAGAATTTTTTGTTATTGCAATGGAAATAAGTTGATTAAGATCCATAGTTTACTTTATTCACTTAAAAATGCTTTTTGAAAAGTTGCAGCTTTCTTGCCCAGCAAACAGAAATAAGGCCTTGTAATGCTCACGGATAATGAGCTATATTATGGTCTTAGTTTGATTTGTCAGTGTAATATGTTAGTAATATTACTACAAGTTTTCTGTCAAATCCATTTATATGGTTGCAATATGTTTGAAACATTGTCCATATTGTGATTCAATATCACAAACACTTGAAATTTTGTTTTTATCAAAAGACTGAAATTGCGTTTGCAGCTCTTGCATCCGTTTCGCTTTATGCACCTACAACAAGAGTTGTGTGACTAGATGTGTAGTTATAAGCACAACCTAAAACGGTGTATCATTGTTTGTTATAGATGGTGAATTTTGTTAACTTCTGTATCTAATATGTTAATTGTAGTTCTTATGCAGTAGCAGTTTGGACATTACAGCATACGAGTGATACTGAAAGTATTTGGAATTCAGGGATATCGGTAGACAGCACATTTTCATTCATACTAATAAAGTATTTTGCGATTAAAAGTGGCGTCATCTCATCAGAAAGGCTAAATTGTGTAGTTTACAGTTTGTACATGCAACAAGCTTATTTATAAATTGACTGTGATACAGAGTGCGCTTGGATGACAATACCGTATTTATTTGCATAAGATCCACCATCGCACGAGGTCTGCACCCTTATTTTTAATGACAAAAAATAATTTTGAGAAACCGCATAAAGTTTGCACCAGTCCGTTACAGCAGGTGACACAATCTCGACCACCTCTGGAAGAGCCGATAATGGAGTGGTAAGTTGCCATCGCTGTCAACAAGGCTTCGACCTTCAGCTGTCTATTCTCTCTGGTCTCTTGGTGGGGTTGAAGGGGAAAGGGAAAGGTCGTTGAATTAAACAAAGTAATGGGAAATGCTAGCAGGGGTTTATGGTGGGAGTGGAAGGTCGGTGAATTAAACGAAGTAACTGTAAATGCAGCGGACCAGCAATCACGCAGTTTGAGAGGAGTCACTTTAGTTGTATGACAAAGTAGTAAGTTTAGCATAAGGAATGGGGAAGTATAAGTCCTGCACTGCACAGTTCAAGTTACGAGTCATACACTTTGCTGAAGGGCATGAAAATGAGGCTGCTGGACGTGAATTTGATGTTCAAGGGAAAAGTGTGTGACAGTGGCAAAAGATGAAGGAAAAGTTGCGTGCAACGAGGCGTGCATTCCTAGGTCAAAAGGCTGCGAAGTTCCCAGAGCTTGACGCACAAGTTTTAAATTTCATTCGCGAGTTGAGAAACAATGCTTGCACTGTCTCACATGAAGTGGTGCAAGTAAAAGTGCAGGAAATTGCTCGTTTCATGAACATTCCACATACGCAATTTAAGGTTAGTCGTGGATGGGTTACCTGGTTCACGATGTGGGAAAACCTTTCTCTACGATGCAGAACAACCCTGAGTCAGAATTTGCCAAAAGACTACAGTGAAAAGTTGCTGCAGTTTGTGTTTTGTTACTAAGCAAAGAAAAACCAATGGGTAATGGTAATGGGGAGCAAACCCCAGTATTTTTTTGACATGCTGCAAAGTACTACAAGAAGTCTAAAGGGAGCATCGAGTGTTACAGTCCGTTCAATCGGAAATGAGAAGTTGCGTTGTATGGTGATGTTTTCGGTGACAGCTGATGGGCAGAAACTGCCAGCATATATAATTTTCAAGAGAAAGACAATGCCTAAAGGCATTAGCTTTCCATCTGGTGTACACATAGATGTCCACGAGAAAGGTTGGTGGACGCTGTGCTGGTAAAAGACTGGGCGAAAACAGTGTGGGATCGCCGACCTGGTGCGCTCCTCAAGAAACGAGCTCTACTCGTATGGGGTAGTTTCCGGGCACATCTTGTGGAAGACGTGAAATGGGACCTGTGTGAAGCTAAGACTGACATAGTTGTCATTCCAGGAGGCCTGACATCTGTTTTGCAACCCCTGGACGTGTCCAGTAATAAATTTTTTAAGGGGCATCTACACCGACTGTACTCAGCATGGATGACAAATGACAATCATGAAATCACACCAGGGGCACACTAAAAAAGACCATCACTAACTCAGATTTGTGACGGGATCAAACAAAGCTGGACACTGATCACTGAAGCTATGATAGTAAAAAACCTTTAATAAGACTGGCATCACCAGTGCTCTGGACGATGCTATTAGCTAAGACAGCGATGCTGGGAGCAGGATGCAGAGGAAAATGTTCACTTGACATTATGGAATTGAAAATAAACCTGGACAATGTTGTTTTTTGCTGTTGTTAGGGATGATTACTTGTTCATTTGTTAGGCGTGAATAACTGACGTAATATGATAATTTCTCAAAGAAAATGATAGTGTGGGAGCACACTTGATCATTTTCACATAACCTCACTTAAGAATTTCTTTAATAATTCTGTTGGCATCATACTTTTTAATAGTTCTTCATACAGTCTCCCAGGACTCAAATTACTTGCTGATATAACGTAATATACCATTTGATGCAAATAACAATATCACTGCACGTTTTGCGAACCGTTACTTTTCAACGATGAGACAACCATTAACCAATAAAGTTGCTGATGCAACACTTTGTGTAATCCTGCCTGGCATTGACCATATTTATTTACCACAACAAAAACTAGAGTTCCGGAGGACCCGAGAAGGCAAGAGATCTCTCTCACGATGCAATGTCAAGATACTTCCCGACCGCCATTTTGGAAACAACTGGCTTTTGCAACTTGAAGCAGTCTTGTCGATGGTAGCAACACCAAACACTGTCTTTTGAGGCGGGAAATCCGTTCATTCAAATACAAGTTTGTTTTAAGTTCTCAATAAAGTACTATTTGCAAATATACACACCAACATGCACACTGTCACAGTTATAGTACATTTTGTGTTATCAGTCTTCTCCCCATTAGCATTTGAGTTTCCTAAGAATTTGACACCTCCCACATACAACATCTGTTCATTTGGAAGTAACAAAATTTAAATTACAACACAAAAACACACTTTAAATCAGTCATTACATCCCACAGAATCACCATATCTTGACCCTCAACACAGTATTTCAGTTTTTGTTCGTACTCTTTGGGTGCGTGACTCCCTTAGTGTTTTTTCACAAAACAGTTGCCTTCCACCTATATAGTACTAATGAGGGAAAGGAAAATAATAAAACTGAGGTAAAACTGGAATAACAGCAACCCTAACAAAATGTGTGTTCACTGTTAAATATTTCTCCAACACAAATTCTCAACCTAACCACAAAAAACGGGTACATATTTTATTATAGATAAAATATAATTACTCCTTACATAGTACAATTGTTTCCATAAAGTTTCTAATCGTAGAGCTGTTGATTTTTCTAAGGGGAAAGGGGCAGGGTCCCCCACCCCCATTAGATATGTGCATTTTTACACAATTTTAGTTTCACAATTTTTTTTTGTGTGTGTGTGCACGCACTATCACTTTCCACTGTGCCCTGTTCACTGTGTATATGATGCTGTCACATGGCAGTGTTTATTCACGTGTCTTTTCACACTCACTCAATGCTCACACAGCAGTACTTGCATTCTCTTCAGTTTAGCAAACACGTAGAAGCCTTCACTTTAAAACTCCTGGGTGTGATATAAAAAAAGTTCCTATTTTAGCATTCCTAGCCGATTTTGCAACGTTAGTAGACAACCAAAATTAATATCATTCTTTGTTATCACAAACCTAACAACAAATCACAGAAGAGGAATTAAGTTATTATTTCATTGACCTAAAAAAGTATTAATCTGTGTTATATCTACGTATTTACCTTCATAATCTCAAAAATATATTTTGTTACGATTGCCAGTTTAAAAACAATAATAAATACGTTATTCCAGTTTCTGCACGTGACCTAGGACTTAAAAATTAATTTCAGTATATTGAATTGTACTGCAACAATAATCTTTCAACCTTCCTACCAATTGATTTATAAATTGTTTTAATTTAACTTTGTTTGTGTTTGTGTAGTCAACACATTGATTACCGCAAATATTTTAAACTTTTATCAACATTTATGTGAAATAAATGAGAGCTAATGCTTTATCATACATTAAAAATAGCAAAACTAACTGACTGTACTGGTAATTGAAGCTCAGCATTGTAATTTTGGAAACATTTTGACAAAGACTTTTATCGCTGTTTCACGAATACGTAACTTAAAGTTTAGCGAATAAATGTAATTTCCCCCACCTTCTAATAATAGGGCATAACTGCGATGCTGGGAACTGGCCCACCAATGCATCACCAAATCCAGACAGACACCTGGTTTAAACATAAGGTAAACCCTCCGCCACATTTAAAATTTACCGCCTCACCCTAGTTTGCGTCTTGGCTTAAAGTTCACTATTTGCCATCCACCGCTCACGAGTCTGCAGTGTGCCACCTCTCGCCGTCTGATGAAGCTGGCCTAGCCAGTGAAACGTTGCGACCGTGCATCCATGTGGAAAATGTGTTTGTCCGACGTGCGTGTGCGCTTGTATACACAATTTCTCCCCTCACCTAAATGTGGGATGCTGAACTACTCTTTAGGTGATGTTGACATTTTTTTAGAAGCCCCTAGAAATCAAAATCAGACAAAGAGGGGCTCAACTTCCACTGTTTGAGCCAGTGAAGTGTGTAGTTTTTGTCCAAAGCACTCGTGCATTCTACAAACTGGAAGACCCTCAGTAAGCATCCTGCTGTGAGAGAAGCCTTCAGCTTGATAGAAGTGGCAGGGAGGAGGGTGCATGCTGAAGAAGGGAGGGGGAAAAAGTGGAAGGAGACAGAATGTGGAAATACAGGAAAAATGTAGCCCAAGTTTCTGTCTCTCATAAAAATTACCTTAACTTTGCTTGTCTTTACCCTCCCATACCCTAGTTTGCCATATACACTTCACACTCCTGGCCAACCTGAGATTGGCTTCTCATAAGATGAAGTGTGTGTGTGGCATGCATGCATGCATGCATGTGTGCACATGCAAGTATATTTTCACTCATTTCTATGGGCCCGTGTGGTGTAGTGGTTCGACTACTCGCTTCCCGTTCTCACCAGGCGAACAGGGTTTGATTCCCGGTGAAGTCGTCCCCAGGTTTTTGTATTTGAGAATCGTGCTGAATGATGGCGCTGGTCAGCAGGTTTTCTCTGGGGTCTCCCATTTCCCCCATCCTTGCATTTCGGTGCTGCTCCGTCATCACCTCGCTTCACCCTCATCAGCTCTCGAGACCTTGGTTAAGAGCCGCCCCAATCTCTTCCCTCACTCACTCACAAATTTCACATGTTTATTTATTTTTGCATGTCTTGTCGATGGAAGCTGCCTTGTACCTAGCTGTGTTAAATGGGGCTTCTACTGTAATTTTACTTCAACTTTAAATTAGGTGCAATATCTAGAGGCAAGCTCACATGTATTGTTTGACTGTATGCATTAATTTTAGTTTGGTCCCTAGAAAGCAATTTATACAGATTACACTGTAACAGTATTTGTTATGTAATGTGTAGTAATAGTCATGGTGGAAGGGATTTTGTTTTATTTGGTTGCTTTAACTAGAACCTATAAGTCTGTTTTGTAGGCTGTTGATGATACAGTGAGCACTTTTGATAGCTGGATCGTATGTTCACTGCACACTAGTGAAATAATAAGCAAAAAGGAAGAAATATTGTAATCTGCACCTTAAACACATACACATTAATTTCAGTAATGGTTTTGAGAATATTGATTGACGTTAACAATTATTTTTCCGTTTAGATGTACGTAAAGTAGTGCCTATAACTGTGGCCAACCCTTCCGTTGTCAAAAGAAGATATGTTTTGGTTTAAGGTGTCAACAGAATTGCAGAAGAGTTGAACATGGTTATTTCTCCTGTTATTAAAACAACGCCAAGCAGTTTCCAATAGCTAAAATGTTCACCCATTATACACATCATGCTTGTAAGAAAGGCATACTTTTAGAGAATACTGTATCTCCCTCAAACAGAAGACAATGTGTCCTAAACCATAGTTAATGACCTAAGAATTGTGTTGGACATTTACATGTAGAATTACAAAAAGTAATATGCTATTTTAAATGCTTTGAAGTGATGTCTGTTCATATTCTTTCTTTTCAGTAAAATATGATAAAATCTTACGTTCACTTGGTATTCATTGAGATTGTCAACATATTTGCAGACATCCAAAATTCCCACTGAAATAATCTAAAAAATGGGATCACCGAATATGTTCCATGGATGCAAACTTTCAGTCCATCTGGGTTCCATACATAGAGGTTCCACTGTAAATGGTGGGCATTGCTATTACTTTACGGGTAAAAAAAATAATTGTTCTGAAACTCAATGCGTTAACCAAATTGATCCAAATTTTTACAGCATACTTCCACAGTAATATTTTGCACTTGATGCAAGTTTGGTGAAAATTCATCCAGCCCCACATTTTTTAAAGCGCATATCAGTAACTTTTGCTTATGCCTACTGCTTTGCTTATGAAAAACATTAATTTTCGCTTATAAAATTGAAATGCCTGCAATGATATGGCATAACTTCACCAGAATAAAAGCTGATGGCAATGTATTTCATGGAACTGCAGCCATGCATTTAATGCAGAATCTGATTTTTTTCCCTAAATTAATTTCATGGTTACTCATGGAAGCAATGCTAATGTAACTGCTCATTCAAATTAAACTGCTTGGCCAGACAATATAAAATTTTAATGTATTCTTATCGCTCAAGAAATGTTTCACATGCAGTATAAAATTTTCTCATTGTTTAAATTGGCTTCTGGATAATCATAAAAGTACTAAATAACTCACACATTTATTAAAGCTCTCAGAGTTGCAACACACACAGCAAATAACGCACTCACCTGAATTTTCTCCAAAGTTTATTCCAGGTTTAAAATTTATACCAGCTTCAGTTGCATGAAACAATACATTTTCCAGGTCAGCATATTATATGAAATTTTAAGAATTTCCAGCACAAGAAACTGCATTGAAACACAGCAGGTAGCAATAACAAATGTTTCCACTTAATTTGAAACATTTATTAGATAGGAAAAAACACCCTATGAACCAGGTATCTTGAACATTGAGTTAGCCAAGTGCTGATGAGAAAGATTTAGAAACATTAATGTGTTACAGTTACGCCAGATTTATTCTTACTTGCATTCAACAAAAAGAAACTGAATTACTGGCGACAAAAATTTTCAACTTTATAACCAGCAAGATGTTAAAATGTGGCATTATTTATTATTTCTTGTAATTCGCTGCCAAATTAACTGTCGGTATTGCAGTTATTGCTTACGTTAAAATATTTGCATTTGTGACACTGATATTTTTTTAAGTTGATTTCAAAAGTGCTATCTTTATCGTGAACCATCTACAGATATAATACATTAAATTTCTTGCTGCAAGTAATTTAAGGCAGTTGTATTTCAGCCACTATTTTGTCTCTTATCAGTGTTGTCAGTTTCACTTCTTGTGCTCTGTTCTAACAATTCATTCTTTATTTACATTTGCTGTCAAATCTTGGTGATTGTAGTAATGTGGCACTATATTGAGCATGCTTTGAGAAGTGTTGTGTAGTGTAAGTGCATGGGATGTACTTTGTGTTGCAGCTGTGCATCAATGGGGAATGCACTGGCTCAATCTGCCTGGCATGGAACCTTTCCGAGTGCTTCCTCACCAGCAGCATCATCCCCAACATAGACAAGCGTAAGCTGTGCGAGCTGGCGTGCCAGAATGGCACTGACCCATCCACCTGCCGCAGCACCAGCGACTTTGCCCACCTGGTAGGGCTGCCACCTGGGGGCATCAGCCTCCGGCCAGGCTCCCCCTGCGACAACTTCCAGGCAAGTACCCTTCATTCAGACACACACAAACATATACGTGCCTCACTTTCCCCTCCTCTTGGACCTGAATGTCCACCATTCAGGGAAATACAGGAAGTATGAGAAATGTACTAGAATTTTTTTCACGAGAAAACTTGCAGATGTAACAATTAAGCTTGATGCACGATGCTTCAACCAGTTTAACTTTTCCAACATATGTTGCCAAGCAAGCGCAAACCCCGCCCTAAGCTATAGCGACACGCCTTATAAATAAGACTGATGACTCTGCCAACCACTGGCGTATTATCAAGGTCTCTTCACCAGGACAGACATTTCCAACTCGCTGCATTGTTATGACCTGCCAATAACCACTCATGAATGAACGAGAAATGATGAGAAAACCAGTGCGTAGGCAAACATCAAACGCAACCCGAACAACAGACAAATCCACCTGCTGCCACCCCCAAGCGGTTAGGCGATAGAAGATTCGAAGCATCTGCAACTGTGCCATCAGCCGGCCAGCACTGAAGTTACTATATAGACCCGTGCACTACGTATATCTGGACTTTTGTTGCGGCATCTCTCAAACATATCTAGTCTTGAGACCTGTTATCCCAACCAGCTTCCTCACAGAGTACCATTGCTGAGATTCGAAGCATCTGCAACTGTGCCATCAGCCGCCAGACCACCTTCAAGTCCCGCAGAGACCACCAAAGTCCGTTGCGACGTCCCCAGTGCCTGACACCAACCAGTGTCATCCAGCGTCCAGCCATGCTACCTACCAGAGACCATTCAGGGCATCTGCAGTGTACACTCCACACTCATCCGTACCTGAATCACTCTCTCTCCAAGTTACGCCAAAGCTAAGTACTGTCTGTTTTATCAACACAAATTGTGAATAAAATGACAAAAAATAGCACAATATTTCACTTTTTAGCAACAATAAAAGTGAAAAAACACGTGACATGAGCGATCTGCTTACCTAACAAGGCTACGATGCTGACTTGTTTTTCTGGTTGAAAAACAGGCTGGCCAATCTAGGCAGCCAGAAGTTCCCTGCTGTATGCAGGTTTGCCAACAATCCATTAAATGTCCATAGTTCACTATGTACACTATATACACTCCAAACATCCCGTCCACCTTGAAATGAAGATTTCAATTGTCAGCAGGTAGAGGGCACAGTTTCACAGCTGGATGCTTTGAGTCCATGGGAAGTTCGCACTGTAGTTACTCTTGTAACACCATCACTTCCTGGGTGGAGCTCAGTTACCCGTCCGAGGCACCACTGCAGAGAAGGGATGCGGTCCTCCTTAATCAAAACAAGCTGGTTGGGACTAAGCTGGGGTCCTTGGTGCTGCCACTTGGATCGCTGCTCGAGTGTGTGGAGGTAGTCGCGATGCCACTGGCGCCAAAAGTCCTGATGCAAGCGCTCTACCATTTGCCAGTGCTGGCTCGGGCAGGGTGATGAGAGGTTCAAGCGTTAGGAACTGTCCTGGAGTTAGCACAGAAATCATTAGCATCAGAACTGAGAGGGCACAGAGGCCTTGAGTTCAGAACAGCTTCTACCGGGACTACCACTGTGTACATCTCCTCAAATGTAAGGATTTGCTCACCAATGACTCAAATCAGATGACCTTTAAATGACTTTGCACCAGCTTCCCAAAGTCCTCCAAAGTGTGGTGCAGCTGGGGAATTGTAATGCCAGTTGATGACAAGATGAGCTGGCCAATCAACAACTGATTTCTGGTGAGAATGTGAAATAAGGAGTTTCTGTAGGTCAGCCAGGCGGTTGTGGGCCCCGACAAAGTTTGTCCTGCAGTCACTATACACATCAGACAACCTGCCTCTGTGTGTGATTAACATTTGTATGCTGCCAGGAAAGTATGAGTGGATAAATAATACGTTAACTCCACATGCACTGCTTTGGTGACACAACAAACAAAAAGACATAGGTAAGCCTTTAGCATAGTTCTACTGGGTTTGATAGAAAGGGTCATGCATAATCAACCCCTGTCTTTGAGAAGGGTTTCACCTGTTGCACTCTCATGACTGGCAGGTTCCCCATAATTGGCGTACACGAGGATGGTCTCACCTTCCAACACTGCAAGCAATGACGCAAAAGCCGGCTAATAACATGTCTGCCTGGACAGGATCCCAAATTGCAGAGTACAAAAGCCAGGCTGATGAATAGTCTCGTGATAATGGCGAATGATCAAATATGTCAATGGATGCAATTTGGGCAGCAATTCAGGGTGCTTTTGCTCAAATGGTAGATTGGAGTTGTGGAAGGCAATAGACTGCGCACACGACAACAGAACCTGCAAAGCATTCTCCAACTCCTGAGGACTCAGTTTCCCAATCACATGTGACCCAGTGTCACTACAATTATGGACAAACCTTAGTACAAAGGACATGACTCGAAGCAACTTGGTCAGTCTGCTAAAGCATGTAATCAGCGTCTCAACATCTTCCAATGGCACAAAAGTACCCAAAGACTTCACCATGTGTTCGAGAACACTAGTGTTCATAATCTTGCTGGTAAGATTTACAGGCCACTGATCAGAAGGTTCTCGCAACCGTGACGGACCTGTCCACCATAAAGGATGATTTATCAGCTGAGCAGGTAGGAGACCATGAGATGCGCAGTCAGCTGGGTTGTACTCAGAAGGTCCTGTGAGTATGTCCACAAATGGATGGATGAGAAGGTAAAGGCAGTGACATACATTTCCAACCGATGATGGATCAATCGAGCTAACAACAAGATACTGCAGAGCTCTAGACGATGCAATGACTGAGTCTTGATGGGTGCAACCGTTGATTTACAAGCCAACAGATAAGTGACAACGCTATCATCACGGTTGGTAATGCACAAATAAATTACTGCAGCATATCCAATCTCCGAACTCTGACAGAAGCCGTGCAATTCGTAAGTTGAGCCAACTGGACCAGAGTGATCTTTCTAGGAACAGTAATAGATGAGAGAAGATGCAGTTCACTGCTGAAACAACTCCACTTTTCTACAATATCTGGTGGTGGCTCATCATCCATAGAAATTGAATCAGATGTTTTGAAAACAGAACGAGCAGATAGCCACCCAAGGGTATCAAAGATTCTTGCTACATTTGACAAGATATTCCTCTGTTTGGCTCTTGTGGAATTTGTTTGGATTTTGTAGGAAAAGACATCACCACGGGGTCCCACGACAATCCCAAAACCTTCAAAACATGACTTTCCTGGTCCAAGGAGTGTGCCCCTGGGATTTCAACATCGTCTGCGGGTAGCCAGTCAAGGAGAGCTTTATGGGTGTTCACAAACATTCTCAGTTTAAACACCCCTGCAGCAAGTAGCACAATCAATTCCTGTTGCAGGGCTAAGACCGACTGAACAGAAGAAGACCCTGTGACCACATCATCAACTTAAATATCATTCTGAATGACCCTAGTAGCTGCAGGAAATCTGCTCCTTTCATCCTCAGCTAATAGTTGCGAGGTGTGAATATCTAGGTATGGGGACGGGAAACCCCATATGTCAATGTCTTCAGTCAGTAGTCCTTCACTGGACTATTATCATCAAAGTGCCAAACAATGCTCTGAAAATTCTGATGGTTAGGATATACTACAATTTGGCAATACATTTTTTTTATATCAGCCATAAAAACCAATTCATGCAGTCTAACCTTCAGAAGTACCTCAACGATATCCCGTTGCAAACTGGATCCTGCTAGCAACATGTCATTTAAAGATACACCAGTTTAACTCTTGGATGGGGCATCAAGTATGACATGTAATTTTGGAACCTTTTCCATATGCCCGAGGGCTAGGTGATCCTACATAAACTCATTGTACATCTGTTTCAGTAGTGGGTCCTCATTAAGATGCTTTTCCAAACGAAGGAACGGTTCAGTGCTTGTGGTCTTGGGAGCTCTAGGGAGCGCAATGGCAACAAGACAACATATCTGCCAGTCTCGTTCCAGCTATGATTTTCCACAAACAAGTCCTCACATTTCACCTCATCAGCAGATCTAGGTTTTGTTAAAGGGAATTCCTCTCAACTTCAAAAAAACGCCTCATAATGTCTTCCAATGGAGACAAGATCAACAATGAGATGTAAAATTATGTCAAAGAGAATGAGTGATGTACTGGTGCTACCTGACCCATGAGAGTCCACCCTAAAACTGAGTCGAGTGCCATAGGAGAGTCATCTATCTTACCTCCAGTTAAGAGTCGAGGGACCAGGTCTGCACCAATGAGTAAGTCTACAGGCCCAGGAGCATCAAAGGATAGATCTGCTAACTTCAGGTCAGGTGAGCAACAGAATGGCGCACTTCCTGGGGCAATTTGACACTAGGCAAACTA
Source organism: Clitarchus hookeri (assembly GCA_002778355.1). NCBI lineage: Eukaryota > Metazoa > Arthropoda > Insecta > Phasmatodea > Phasmatidae > Clitarchus > Clitarchus hookeri. The sequence continues at coordinate 1,128,287 of NQII01000154.1, read as the reverse complement.
TTGATTATGCTTGGAAGCACAAACACATCTACAGCAAACTGCAAGTCAGTAGCATCACAAGGGATAATCACAACAGGTGTGAACAATTTGGCAACATTGACTTGAGTGTTCGACAACCCATGAATTGGAAGGTGGGGTCTGCTGCCAGGCCAAACCAAGTCTCTGGATGCAATCCTCTGTGATGAAGCTCACCTGGCTGGCTGGCTGGCTGGCTGGCTAAGAGCACTCGAGATACCTGTGGTGTTTGGGAGGCATCAAGAACATGAACAAGGGCAGTGAACAGCAATACAGCAGGTGCCAAAGCTCAAACATCAGGCGTAATGACGGAAAGTACTACAGAAGACTTGGGTTCAGACCTCTGAGCAGATGCAGCCTTTGACTGCTCAGTTGACTTATGTCTTCACCCTTTTGTTCGAAATGTAGCAAGGTATGGTGGTGTGCCCCACACCAATGACAAGATTACGACGATGGACAATTGGTGGAACGGTGTGAGGGGAGAAGGCAATTCAAACACAACTTACGGTGTTCAACAAGAGAAAATCGCTCCTTTGCATTCCGATGACAAAACTTTGGACATTTGTACAACTTGTGGATCTTGGTAAATAGACAGCTCCACCTTGAACAGAGCTAGACAGGCATTTTGAAGATGCTTGGTTACAGGGCTGTCTCCAATTGTATACAGCCTGTATAGGTTTTGACCTGACAGTCTGTGTATTAGACCTTTTGGCTGTACTTGAACTAACAACCTCTTGGGCTTGAAAGTGTCTTTTAAGAAAAGATAAGTCCTTCTGAGTTGGCAATTCCGTACCCAGCATCATCTCCCATTGTGTTTGAAGAGTAGTGTCTAATCGTTTCCACACATTAGGCAATAATATTAAATCCCACTGTTCAACCGGCACATCAAGGGTCTTCAGAGCAGACAAATTTTCATTCAGAATGCACAATAGATGATGCAATGAGGTGGACGAGTAAACTTATACTGAAGGCGTCTGCAACAAGACCTCGACATGCACACTGATAAGAAGCCTTTGGTTTTCATAACGATCAACTAGTAATTTCCATGCAGCATGCAACCTTGAAATTGGCATCCGACATAGGCGGTGACTGAATCAGACCATGAGCTTCGCCGTGCAGTGCAGTCTTCAAGTAAGCCAGTTTTTCTACTGGGGGCAAGTCGTTATTATTTTTAACAAGTGTGGCAAACAGGTTGGAGAAATTTGGCCATTGTCTGGGGTCACGCTCAAAGATAGGTACACAGTTATTTTAGGTAAGACTACCCGCAAACTCATAATTTTTGGGAGAGCACAAGCCTTTACACTTCCCTTTGACACATCTACAGTAGCCATTACAATGGAACCTCTATCCATAGAATTTCAGGGGACTAACATAAAAATTCTATAGATACGGAAATTCTGTAGATGTGGACTATACATATTAGTCAACCAAAAAAAACCAACATCAGTAAACTTTATTTTCAACGCATTCATAGGTCTGTGTTAGGTATTTATAAAGTTTAACTAAAAGAAAACAATGCAAATGGAAATATTAAAGAAAACATTCATAATACAGTAGAACCCTGTTATCTAAGTTCTCAAGGGAACCTAGAAGTGTTGACATTATATGTAAAAAAAACACAAATAAACAATCCACTCTAATTTTTCCCGGTACATTCACGCTCAAACTTAATAAAAACCGTATTTAAACACCTCTTTTGAAACCACGTGCACAGGAAATAACTGCAGATGTAGCGGAGGTATTATACAGGATGAGTATAAAAGAATACCCCAACTTCGAAGGTCTATAATATCAAAACAAAACAACCTACAACCTTGATTGACCAATCAAATGAACCATGGAACCGTGAAGTTTGTTTACCATATATTCATAAATGTTCACTGTGACTACCATGAGTGGCCTGAACGACATCTACGCGATAATCAAACTCGTTCCATGCTCTTGTCGGCATGTCCGGTGTTACGGTTTGGATGGCGTGCGTAACTCTCGGCTTGAGGTTGTGAGGGGGTAGCGAGCTCGTATTCAACACATCAATGTGACGGGGACGGTCTGATGTTTCCTTTCCCAGAACGAGGTAGATGATGCCTTCATGTCTAAGCTGGTTTTTAGCGATGAAACGACGTTCCATACAAATGGTAAGGTGAACTGGCACAACGTGCGGATATGGGGTCAGGAGCCTCCACATAAAACCACTGAACACGAGCGCACTTCCCCCAAAGTGAAAGTGTTTTGCACTGTATCCAAAGACATGGTTTTTGGATATGCTTACAGAATGGTTGTTTCCTCAGTTAGAAGAGGCGGTGGGGGACTTCGTTTTTCAGCAGGATGGAGCGCCACCCCATTGGCACCTAGCTGTTCGCGGATATCTGAACGAGACGTTGCCGCAATGCTGGATTGGTCGAGGAGCAGCTGGTGACCAGGTTCTTCATCACTGGCCCCCAACAAGCCCGGATCTTACCCCGTACGATTTTTTCTATGGGGGTACATAAAGGATTATGTTTTTCGTCCACCATTGCCGGCCGCCAACATTGACGACCTTAAAACGAGAATTACAGATGCCATCCAAACCGTAACACCGGACATGCTGACAAGAGTGTGGAACGAGTTTGATTATCGCGTAGACGTCGTTCGGGCTACTCATGGTGGTCACATTGAACATTTATGAACGTATGGTAAACCAACTTCACGTTTCCACGGTTCATTTGATTGGTCACTCAAGGTTGTATGTAGGTTATTTGATTTTGATATTATAGACTTTCAAAGTTAGGGTATTCTTCTATACTCAGTCTGTACATAGAGCAACTAACAGTCTAAGATACTAGTTAAGAAATAAAAATGTCTTGAATATTGTGATTGATAAAGTGCAGTGAGAAGGTTTCCTTAATTTTGCGTTGCCCTTTTTGTTATCTTTCCGGGCATTATTTATCAGGGCTACATTTATACATATATGCATTCGTAATTTTCATGAAAAAATATATTCAAGTGAAAAACTTGCGAGTGTTGTTGGCAACGTCGCATCGCGAATCAATATCTCAAAAAATATAGCACCACTGTTTCTTATGGTTGCTGGTGGTTACCAACAGGCTGCCACCGTAAACATTGCAATTGCTTGCTGAAAGCCTAATAAAACTTCTACAGTACATACTTCGTACACATTTGCACGAAAAAATATGCACAAAATACAAAATTTTGTGCTTTCTAAATACATGATGTGTAGTCTGAGTTATTATTTATTATTTTTTGTTAAAAAGTAAGAGTTAAGCCTGAAAATTTGACTAAATCAACAGATTATCTAAGAAGTGGTAAATTACATAAATATAACTAAACACAGGGCAGTGTTGAAAATTTATTTTATTTGTTTTATCTATTAGTATTAGTTGTGAATGTACTGTATACCAACTTATGTGCCATGGTGAGTACAGTTTCACACGTCTGGCCATTCATTATTCCTGTGTCAAGTAAAATTTAGCAAGAATTTGTTTTGGTGATCTATCTGTAAAAAGATATGTTATAAAATAATTAATTTTTTTGACTTTTTGTTGACTAATATAACACAGTAGATGTGTAGCACCATTCGTATTTGCAGATACTTATACTTTTTTGTTAATACTTCATTGTTAAATAATTGGAGCATGTAATTTTCGTCGATACTACAAAAATTTTTGTTTGATTAATGGGGTAAGAATTAAATTTTGAAGCTCGGCAAAAACTGTTATTTTAGCATTATTCACATGGGAATTTTGTCGCGACCACAGAAATTTTTTTGTTGATATGGACTTTCGATCCATCTGTGTGTTCAATGGATAGAGTTTCCACTGTACTATGATGTACTACTCCTCAAAATCTGGCAAGCGCTCAGCATGTGCATCCAGGTTGACTTCTACTGACTCATTTGCGGTCTCAACAGCAGTTAATTCTACCGTAACGTAGGCAGCATCAAAATTTTTGTGAACCTTTGGTAGGTAATGACTGGTGGCATCAAACAAATTACGTTTCGATAGGTGGTTTGCGACTGCTTGCACAAGATCGCAACCCTCGGTCAGGTGAAGACACAAAAGCGCCAATTGTAATCCTGCCATTTTGATAAAACAATAACTGAATATATTGAAAAACAAAAGAAATAGACAAAAGGCGGGCGAAAACAGCTGCTAGCTGGAACAGCAACATTACCGTCCCATCTCACTAGAACAAAGGCAATTGGTGATCCAGGAGAAAAACACAAAGTCGAACGTGTGAAAAAATACTAACCTGTACACAGCACACCATACCAGACAATTCCAAACAAAAAATCATGTGACTAAGATACTACTAACCACATGCACTCCAATGATGGTACAAAGCATTGCACAATGTTATAAACAATGAAAAGCCAGGCCACATGCACTGAACTGCTAAACAATGGGGATTAAAGACCAGCAAAAATTCCTTGTTTCTTAGTCCACTGATCACCGGTATAGGTTAGGTCTTGAATCTTTGACACACCATGAGTGCTGTCGGATACATATCCAAGCCCTTTGTCTCTGGTGCTCCCCCTGGTGTACTGTAGCGCCGAACGTAGCTGCTCAATTCGCCTGTTTACCGTTCCTATTCACAAGCGAGTCAACCCCTTGCTGCCTGAGAGGCCGGTAATCTGCAGAACGCCGCGCTCCAGTCTGAGTGGATTGACCCACCCCCTAGCTTTCCTTTCCCTTGCCAGCAGGCACCGGTAGTGTACGCTCGCCACGCATCAGGAGAGGTTTCCCCCTCCATGCGGCCTGCTCCAGACAGGGCAGTTTGCGAGCAGTTCTCTTCGAAGCTTTGTCTGCAACTCTCACTACCTCGCCATGCTTGCCGTACCGCTCACCTTCAGTAGTAACAGTGAAACTTAGCCATATTACGTTACTATTGTCAGAAGTTGCGTTTCTTAGCACACTAGGCAGAAGCTCTTGTCGCGGATACTTCTCCTTGCTTTGAGTGTTGGCCACATGCCTCATCTGTCCTGGCGTAGTTTTACCGGGTTCCTCTCGCCCTAACTTTGATTGATATCTCGTTGCCGCCCTGCAGCAAACAGCTTGGCAAACTTGGTCCCTCGTCCATTAGACGTTAGCGGGCACAGGTCGGAGATATACGTCTCGTAAACTCCTGTTGACGGAATAATACATTTATGTACCAGTTAACCTCCTTTTGGTCCCATCATTCTCTTTCGCTTTTGTCTCTCTTACCTGCTTGGCCTTCTGGTGCATATTCACGTAACTCTTCTCGGTGCACGCACAATCGCCGCGATAGAGTTTCCAACCAAAGTCTCCACTGAAGGGCACTCCCACCTCTTGTCAATGTTTGGTGCCTAGTGCTAGGTGGTCACTCCACTCTCTAGCGCCATTGAGGCAAGGGGAGAGAGAATCTTTCTCTGAGGCTTGAGGAAAACAAACACATTAAGTCACTAGGACTCTCAGGCTCCAACTGGTCACGCTGCTTACTGAAAGTAGTAAGGTCCTTACGTGGGGAACGCTGTACACCCAGAGGGGCAGTTGAAGTCTGTAGCTGATCACACCGTTCACTCAACTTCTCACAGAGGAGGATCAGGGGGTCCTCTCCCCAAGTCGCTATAGGTCAGAGCACCGTTGATTGTGAAACGCTATTTGCGGTGCAGATAGATCGATAGGACTCGGGCAGGGGTTATACCCCCGGGCACCGGCACCAGGAAGAGTAGATTCCTTCCTGGACGGACCATGCCAGAACCTGTCCTCCCCCACGCTACTACATAATTTTAAACCACCTTTACGGTTGTGCCTGTGCCTCTAGGACACCCACTAAACCCACCAAATCGTAACTCTTTATTCTTATTTTATTTTTATTCTCTGAACTTAGTTACATCACTGACAGTGCATAGCTGTGTACCCACAGTTATTTCCTAAATACCCCACCACCGTGTGGGCCTAAAAATGGATAGCATAATCCTCAGTGCCCAGCTACGCGCTCTGGTGAGCCAGGGCCAGACGCCCCCAGGGTGCAACCGCATTGGCACATATGGCCCCTTTAAAATCCTCATTAAAGAGACTCCGTTTCCTTAGTCTCTAGAGGGATACTGGGCCAGTACACCTTCATTCGTCCACGTTGAGGATATTGGCGTCATCTTGAACTCACTAATTCCATTTTCCAACATGTTACTCACACAGTTAACGAGTCCACGCACTTGTGATCAGCATGATTACCGCGCGCGCAAACGAGCCAAAGATTGATTACTAACAATAATGCCGGCACAAATCCGGGCGCGGAGGACCAAAATTGTTGTTTCAACAATACAAATTGCAAACAAAGCAATGAAAAATAGCACAAGATTGCACTTTTTAGCAATGATAAAAGCGAAAAAACATGCAACACTAGTGATCTGCCTACCTAACAAGGCTACAACACAATCTTGACTATTGTTTCCTGGCTGAGAAACAGGCTGGCTAACCTAGGCAAGTTCCCTGTTGTGTTCAGGGTTGCCAACAAACCATTAAAAAACAGGCGTGGTTCATGTCCAGTACACTATGTACACTATATACTCTATATACACTCCAAACACAGTTTCTTCATGACCTGGCATATGTCCGCAAGTCACAAACAAGAACCAAAGGTACACCCGTCTCTACAGGGAAGACAGTCGTCACCGAAGCCCCTGCATGTGAACGGACGTCAGGATCTACTGCTGCTCCACCTACCATAGTACCTAAGTGCTGGCATTGCCCTGCCAGACACTTACACTGAGACTGCCCAGTGCTATGGTAGAAACTACAGAGTAGGCAGGTGGGACCGACCCGAGCACCAGAACCGAAGAAAGAGTAGGAGGAGCGTGTAAATGCTGAGTAAGCTGCTAGCAACTAGGGAAACAAAATGGCCGGGACCCCAGCAAAGTAGAGGAAGAGGCCCTGCAGGTAACAGTCATGCAGGAGAAGAATAAGATCTTACGAGATCCCCCACGCATCACCGTACTCATCGGGACGTCTAAGGTATGGGCCACACTCGATACCGTAGCTAACGCCAACTTCATTTGGAAGGCCATACCCCGTGAGTACTGGAGCCAGATCGAGCCCGCCATGGACACCACAATATACATGGCCCAGAAGGGAGACCACCTACGGACAGAAGGAAAACTGTCGCTGATGCTAAGGTTTGCCGACGAAGTGATCCAGACGCAGTTCTACGTGATAGAAGACCTGGGAGAAACAGTAATTTTGGGACAACCCTGGTTATCAGAGCAGCAAATGATCCTGGACTGCCAGCAAGGGCGAATATATCTAGGCGCTATGAAGAGAAGGTCGATAACCTGGCGCAAGTTCACCGAACCAGAGATACAACAATCAATCACGGGAGAAGAGTTGAACCACCAGTTGCAAGGGGAAGCTGTGGAACAACTTCCAAAATACAATCAAAGAATAGTTAGGCTTCACAGTATTGGCTCAAATAAAAGATAAATAATAGTAAAATATTGTTACTCAAGGTTTACAAGCAACATGACACTGGTTGTAAAAGCGATTACATATAAGGTTGATATGCATAAGGCTGAGAATAAGCAAATTGACAATATGAACAATGGTAAGTTACACAATGGTGATCAGTGAAGAAGAACAATAGGTGCATCATAATAACAGGTAAAGAATGACGTTACACATGCAAGATAACTTGACAATTTTAAAGAATGGTGTACATTACAAGAGATTTAGGCAAAATAGTACACAATGACATAAGTATTAATTGCTAGGTTCAGTGGTGTCTAATACAGTGAGTATTATAATGAGAGTAGTTGCTCAAAACAAGTCTTGAACAAAGAATGAGGTTTGGAATGGGCCAGGTTCTAGCGTGAGGTGCATTACTAAACATGGCAAAGTAAAAGAGTTAGGAATGGGCTAAGCCATTATAGCGTGAGGCGCATTACTAAACATTCACAAATATTAGTGAAAGTGATGGTTGGCATTAGGCACAGGTTGGCTTTCAGGCATGCTTTGGTCTAACGTTTATACGATAGGCTGATCATATGGACATGTGCTAAGAACTTACTGTATTAATCTGGCTCACTGCCTTCATTTATCGAACCGTAGTTAGGCAGCATAGCATCAATAAAGCAGTTAAGTTGTTAATCTTCAACTCAAATCAAGTAAAGCTATACAAATATAAAACAGAAAATGACAACACTTAGTACTAACAACCTCCTTATGAGCCAGTGCACGTTGTGGATGCATTACCACGGGAAACAGAAATCAGCTGAACAGACAAGCCGTGCATTCCTGGTTAGTTTGAGCACATTGCATGACCAGGTGTTTTCTTTGCTTGCGGTTTTTCTTCACAATGCACAACACATGGGTTAGGGGTTTACTCTGCTTTCATACACAAAAGGGGTGTTGCTTCTGTAACACTTCCTATGCTATATCTATCTATCTAGCTAACACACACTATCTAGGCTACGGCTGTTCTAAACTTGCGCACTGACTTGTGGTTGGGGCACTTCACACTGTGAGGCCGAGGCTCTCAGCGGATATGGCGCTGCCACAGACTGCGTCACACACAGAGTCTTTTCGTTGCGGTGCCCGCCAGCAAAAGGTGGGGGGGTTGGCACCACTGCATTTCATTATAATGCCTGGGCCTCCCCTCGATGTTGATGTGACGGGCTCGCCAAGGCTGCACTCTATGCTGTGGCGGCACGTAGCGAGGCTTAGCTGACGGTGTAGGTGGCACTGGGTCAGTGGGCCCTGGGTCAGCAACCTGCGGTACGAAAGCTGCAGTCTCCGGTCTCAGTTGACTGGCTGGAGAGGTGGCGACCACTTCCTCTCTCGGAGGGCAGTCAGAGGCTGCTTCCCTTCTTCTGCGGCAGCTGGCGCGGAGGGCGGAGATTCCGCTGGAGGGGGCAGCGCTGACTGCTCCTTGCGTGATGATTCCTCCGACCATGAGTGGGTCCAAGTGCATTCTTCTTCCTCTTGGTTGGCGCTGGTCCCGACAAAGGCTGGCACTGTGGCTCTGGAGATGGCAGTTGCATGGTAGAGTAGGAGCCCATGCATGGGGTGCGGCGGGACTCGTGGCTGGCGTAGTGAAGTCTGCAGGGTCTCACACAATCAATCACTCTGCCATGCTCTGGTTCTACTCATGGCGGCGGCAGTGCGCTTTGTGGGGTTTCCTTCTCATTCTCAGGATTACTGTCTTTCTTGACACGTGTTACATTCACCTTGCATATGTGCCGTTGCTGTCTTAGACACACAGGATGTTTCCTCGTTTTTCGACTACTTGATACGGGTATTCCCATTTAGGGTGAAAACCTACATAGAAATGCGCTGCTTTACAGCTAAGTGGTCGCGTCTTCACACGTTTTCCCATTGTTGTATAGCATCTCCAGGTTGTCGTGTAGGTGCTGGATTTTTTGCTTGATATAGCAGGCTTGGTTTGCGCGCATGGCGTCCATATGCTTCAAATTTTTGTTATGTGTCTCTTCAGTTTGCGGGATTTCACTGAGCTTTGCTTCCCAATCCCATTCCTTTGGACTTTGTGGAGGGCGGCCAAGCAGTAACTCACTGGGTGAGGCTCCGAAATACTCATTTCGTCGGCGGCAGAGTGTAAACAACATGTCTGGGAGATAAGTGTCCTATCTTATGCGGAAGCCTTTCTTTATTTCTTGGATTCTCCTCTCCGTCTGGTTTCCTTGGGGGTGGTAGCTGGGTGTAGTCCATGGTTGAACTCTCCATCTGTGACAGGCTTTTTCCCATACTGATACTGCACCATTGTCAGTTAGGATGCTGCGGGCATATCCCCAATGGAAATAACTCCCTTTCCATGGTGTCCACAATTGTCTTGGTGTCTGTTTTGGCAAGGGGGTAGGCCTCAACCCACCTATAAAACATGTTGGATACTACCAAGATGTATTGCTGACCCTTCTGGGCTCCATGGCCTTCGTACTAGCACAGACCTGGCATTGTTGTATGTAGGTTTCCACATCCCGACTTACTCCTTCCCAGATGTACCTCTGGCTTATCTCATGAAGTGTTTCCTTCACTCCTGGGGTTCCCGCATGGGGGTCCGGGGGGTAATAGTAGTAGATTTCAGCTCGGAGGCTGTGCGGCACCCACAACTTCCAGTCTTCTCTTGGAGGGGGGGCACCGTTGCTCCTCTTTGAAGCGTTTCGGGTATTTTGTGGGTAGGTCACACACTGCGGGGTCAGTCTGTTGTTGTCCCGCGAAAATGGCTCGGCTGGTTTGTGCCTCCATTAGTTGCATGTAACCATTTGTATTGTTTTCTCGGTGCAGAGCTTACTCTGGAGGGAACATCCTTTCCCAGTCTTCCAGGTTCTCCTCTTGGTGGGGGATAGGAGCTTTCAAAAGGGCATCAGGTAGCTCATTCTGCTTCCCCGGGCAGTGTTGAATGGTGAAGTTGAACTCTTGTATGAGCAGGGTTCAGCACCCTAGTTGTGATTTGGTTGTGCTAGCAGTATGTAACCAGGTTAAGGGATGGTTATCTGTCTGCAGGATTAAAGGTGCGTCTTCCAGGTGACAACAGAATTTCTCAGGGATCCATATAACTGCTAAGCATTCTTGTTCACTACTGTGGTACCTCTTTTCCGTGTCCATCAGGAGGGTGCTTGCGTAGCTAATCAACTGTCGGCTTCGTTCCGGAGTTTCCTGGTAGAGAACGGCCCCGAAGCCTATTCCACTTGCGTCTGTCTGGAGTATTAATGGAATGTTGGAGAGCGGCTGATAAAGCATGTTGAGCTGTGCGAACTGGTTCTTGCGCTTTTGGAAAGCGTTTTCCTCCTTTTCCGAGCACTTCCAGCCTTGGTCCTTGTGTAGAAGGTTGTTCAGCTGTTCCAAGTTCGGCAATATTCGGGATGAAGTCGTGAAAACAATTGCAGAGCCCTAAATACTTCCGCAATTGCTTCTTGTTCCTCGGCGTAGCTGCTTCAGCTGTTGCTTAAATCTGCTCAGTCTGAGCAAAATTTCCTTTGGGAGTGACTTGGTGCGCCAAAAAGTCCATCTCCGTTTTACTGAAGTGGCACTTGGATAGGTGGTACGTGCGGACGTATACATTGAACCTTTCCAAGACCAACTGTAGGTGGTGCTGGTGTTTCTGCCAGTCTTTTGAGAAGATTATGATGTCGTATGCATAGCAGAACTCGCTGATGTAGCTGGTGAGAACTGAGGCCACCATGGGGCGTTGGAATGTGGCGTGGCTGCTCTTAAGGCCAGAGGGCATGACCTTGAACTGGTATGCCTCCCTATTATGAGGGATGAATGTGGTATATGGCCTTGACTGTGGATGCACCGGAATCTGCCAATATCCACATCGCATGTTGAGAGTGCTGAAGATTCTGGCTTCTCCAAGTGCCTTGAGCGTGTGCCCCAAGTTCAGTGATGGGGGAGCTACCGGCTGGGGAATCTGGTTCAGGTCATAGTAGTTGACGCAAAACTTTAGAGTGCTGTCTTTCTTCTGTACAAGTACAACTCGAGCATTATAGGCAGAGTCTGATGGTTCGATAATGTCCATCTCCTTTATTTGCTGTTCTATGATGGCTCTTTGCTTGGCGGAACTTCCCTTGGTCGATTAGGAATGATCTGAAGACTGGCCAGATTTATCTCTCGCAAAATCGTGGCAGTTTGGCGCATTGTGCTGCGTTGTTCGAACGTGCGTCAGTGCTCTTGGATTATCTGGGTCAGTTGTTCCACAGCTTCCCCTTGAAGCTGGTGATTCAACTCTTCTCCCATGATCAGTTGTTGTAGCTTTGGTTTGGCAAACTTGCACCAGGTTATTGACCTTCTCTTCGTAGTCCCTAGATATATTTGCCCTTGCTGACAGTCCACAATCGTTTGCTGCTTTGATAAGCAGGGTTGTCCCAAGATCACTGTTTCTCTCAGGTCTTCTACCACGTGTAACTGCGTCGGGATATCACTTAAACGAACCTTACCGTCAGCGACAGTGCTTCTTCTGTCCGTAGGCAGCCTCCTTTCTGGACCATGTATATTGTGGTGTCCCTGGCAGGCTCGATCTGGCTCCAGTACTCGCCTTCCGAATGAAGTTGGCATTAGCTATGGTATGGAGAGTGGCCAATACCTCAGACATCCCGATAAGTACGGTGATGCGTGGGGGATCTCATAAGATCTTCTTCTCCTGCATGACTGCTATCTTCAGGGCCTCTACTTTGCTTGGGCACCAGCCCTGTCGGGCTTCCCTGCCTTTTCATTCTCTTGATTGCTAGCAGTTTTCTCAGCGTTTGCAGGCTCCTCCATCTCCTTTGGTTCTGGTGCTTGGATCAGTTCCGCCTGTCTGCTCTTTAGTTTCTACCATAGCACTGGGCATTCTCAGTGTAAGTGTCTGGCGTGGCAATACCAGAACTTCGGTAGTATGGTAGGTGGAGAAGCAGTAAGTGCCGATGTCCTTTTGTGTTCAGAGGCTTCAGTGACGACAGTCTTCCCTGTAGAGGCTGGTGTAGCCTTGGTTATGGTTTGTGACTAGCGGATATCTGCCAGGTCTATCTCCCGGATTGGTGCTCATTTCACCAGTTCTTCCAGTGACACTTGTTCTTGATTGCGTAGGTGGGCGCGTATCTCTGGTAGAAGCAATCTGGTGATGAGTTCAACTGCATCGAGCTCTTCTCGGCCAGTGTGAACTCTCTGAAAGATTAAGAATTTGTGCTTTATGAATAGTTCTGCCTCTTCATTCTCCTTCTGCACTTGTCCGTAGTTCTTGTTGGTTAGCTGAGCTACCATTCGCGACCCTGAGAAGTGCGCTACCAGTCGCTCTGACAGCTCTTCCAAGCTGGTGACGAATTCTCCGAACTTGTTCCACCACCTTTCTGTGTCCCCTTGTAGCTGGGTCTTTTGTCATTCAGGCTTGAAGGAATATCCGAGGATCTTCCTAGGTCTTCCCCGCGTATTTTGGCAAAGGTAGGGGGTTAAGTATTGCTGGTCGCTCGTGAGCCATTGGCTCATTTCAGGGCAGTACTTGTTCAGGTGTTAGTTGGGACATTGGGCATTTGAAATACAGACCTTCTAGGTTTCTTGCTTAGTCTTGCCATCCAAGACAAAGGTTATGGAATGTGCGTGGACGCCCATGGCAAGCTATCGTGCATATGCCCTTTCCCAGACAGTGGGGGTAGTCACAGCCGCAATGTCTGTCCCTGCAGTTCAGACATCTGTACTCCAGTCCATTGGTGTCTCTCTCTTGGTCCTCCCATCCCAGGCAGACATAGTGGAAGGCGGCATTGCAATGCACGCAAATAATGTACTAGTAATAGCGTCCTACGCCAGGGCATTCTTCTAGGGCACAGACCTGCCCTTCGGTGTTGGTTACGTTCTTGGCAGTTGCCATTGTGGTGCGGTTAATGGGTGTCGCAGGTTTTTTTTTAATCCTGACTCTCCGCAGTCGATTTCGTGGTGGTTTTGTATGGGCCCAAAGAGGCTCTACTCAGGGGCTTTTCGGTCTGGAGAAAGTTATCTGGCAGCTGGTATTTCTTCAATGGCTCCACGTTGGGTGCCAAGAAAGAAAAAGGTTTGACGCTCACCCTATTGGGTCTGGCGGCTAGCGGGCGACATTAAGGCTCTTCCTCCCCCCTCCCCCCTTCTTCTAAGCCCCGGATGACTGAGAAGTGTGAGTTGCCGCTCTGACTGGGTGTTTTCCTTGGGGCCGGTGGTGGTGGATTTAGCAACCTGGATTACACTGCGCTGGGCCTTGGGAGGTGCACTAGCGAATATTGGTTCAGTAGGTGCACATGTTTGGGTTTCTCCTGGCTTGATGTTCAGGTGCCTGACCGCCTTGTCAGCTCAGGCAGGCCGAGCGGAAGTGGTTGGCTTCTTCGGCGGGGTTGGCGGAAGCGGCGACACGGCACGTGACATGTGCGCAGATTAGGCTCTGTGATGTCCTGGATGTGGTGGTGGCTGACCCTCTTTGGTGAGCAGTTTAGCTTCATCATTTTTCCAGGAGTACATCCGGTTCGCACCTGGCTCCGTATTCTCCAGGACTCCAACCAGGGCTAGACCCTGCTTGGCTGCTTTCCCCCGCCCAGCCCTATGATAAAGCATAAGGGGGGTGACAGTACAGAGAGGTTCCAAAGAGTAGGCACGGCCTGATGGAAATGAGGAGAGACTGTCGGATGGGTTAGGTAGCCTGGTCTACTGGCTTTGTCAAGTGGTTTGGCGAGCAAGACGTTGCTAGTGGACCCAAGTACCAGACCCGAAGGTATCAGTAGCAGATTCGGGGCATCTGTTCTCGTGTCTACTTGGCGAGCGGGACGTTGATAGCGGGCCCAAGTATACACGGAGAAACAGGGTTCCTTATCAGTGGTTCGTTTATCGTTCTCCCGCAAGTAACCTGGCAAGCGGGACATCGCTAGCGGACTCAGGCACGTACTGGAGGATGCGATAGTCCAAGGAAGCAACTGCTCTGGTGTTTCCCAGGAAGGTGGGTTTCCCAAGTTCCACGGCGAGACAGTTCTTCAGAGGGCTGTGGTAGGGAACGAAGGTTCCGGCTCGTGACTACTGCTGCAAGAATGTAAAAGGGTATGGTGATGAAGCAGGAGATAGCGGGGGCAAGGTAGACAAATACAGAATGCTGGGAGTGTGTCAACGAAACCAAGTTTGGAATATGTCTGTTTATTGACTGGTCAGTAAAAAAACACAAACCAGCCTTGTACCCTTACTAGGACCTTAAGGGCAGATTCTAGGATGCCAACTATTTATTGTGACCAGATGACTTGAGACAAAAAACGAGGAAATCATATAGTGAAAACTTTGGACACTGGGGAAAAAAGGACACGTAAATAGAAGCAAACAAAAGTGTATCAGTTCAGTAAAACTGGAATTAAACTGCCTGAAACATATGTAAGAAGCTTAAAAACTAATTGGGTCATTACAATGTATAATGCAAAATAGTTTATATTGTGATCACTACTACAAAAAGAAATAGATAACTAAGTACCACTACTTGTATTTGACTTTATTTTCAGCAACATTAGCTGTAGTTCAATCTTGGAAGTGAAAAACAATTCACTTCTAAATACCTTTGTTAGCTATGGAGACGAAAGTTCCAGCACTACAAACATTACATTCGGCTTCAGATTCATGCCTTCCCTTCTTAAAAGAAGAATATTTCTTGGTGACATCGTCGGTAAACTTGCATTTACTTTTGGGCATTATAATTAAATCTCTAAAACTTTAAAACTCCAAGAATTTCACAAAACACACCGCAACCATCTTTCGCAACAAATAGACACAGGCCAACTCAGAATTGCAAACTCAGTTTTGTCAAATGTCTTTGGAATCTTTTTTTAAATTTGCACCTTTCATTAAAGGTGCCTGTATTGTCTACAAATACCCGTTAAAAAAAAAAAAAAAAAAAAAGGATTCTTATTTTTCTCTTAGGTTCATACGAATAATATCCTTTATTATATGCAACATTTCTATATACAGAAATTTCTTTAAAGTTGGCCACACTGGGCGTATTTGATAGTAAAATGACTGAAAAGACTCCAGAAAAAATTCATACTGCCATCTTGTGTGTGCATTTTCCAACTCACAAAAACGGAAAACCGCAGGGAAAAATAAATTATTGATAGCTCTAAGAAAGGAGGACATTTTTCAGTTTACTAAAAATCTTCCCGGACCCCGGACTAATGCGTAAAAAAAAGAGGACATGTCCGGATTAATCCGGATGCATGGTCACCCTACAACCATTTTGCTCTCTAGTCTTGGAAGACGCCGCAGCGCGGAGGGTGAGGACAACTCCAAGTCAGTGATTCTTGGACTCGTGCCAACTTTGGCTGGCTGAGCTACAAGGTAGCTAGAAGCGCGGAGGCTTCGGTGCGCTGGCGAGCAGTGTGGTGGTGTCGTGCATAGTAAGGCTCTCGACAAGACTGCATATAGCAGTGGCGACTTGAAGAAGTCCGGTGACTCTTGGGCAGAGTGACGTTCTGCGAAAGGTGACTTGAAGTTGGTAGGCGCTCGGGCAGAGTAACATTCTGTGAAAGACTGATGCAAGATAGCTGTGAAGTTGGTAAGTGCTCGGACAGAGTAACATTCTGTGAAAGACTGATGGAAGATAGCTGTGAAGTTGGTAAGTGCTCGGACAGAGTAACATTCTGTGAAAGACTGATGGAAGATAGCTGTGAAGTTGGTAGGCGCTCAGAGTAACACCATGCAACTGAACTGACGCGAGACAGCCGCGAACTGTGGGCTGCGAGCTCTATTTATACGAGGCGCACAGGGCCAGCGTGGGAGTAGTAGGAGAGAGCTATTATGATGGTTTGATTAGACTGTGTCCATTGCCGACCATGAGACTAAATAAAAATCTCGCATTCACACATAGAACTCAGCAAGCCAAAAGACGAAAATAACTTTTACAACACCACGTACAGAGAGGTCGCAGAGAAATAGGTCGGCGGAGAACCGGTGGAGATGGCAGAAAGCGGCCGAAGCTGGCAGCTACTTCCCCTTTTGCAGCCGAAGGCAGGAGGGGTAGAGTGCTGCGTCATGGTGCAAAGTGGGTTGCAGCACAGCAGGATGCATCAGCCTGGTTTCTAACTATCATCACAAAAGTAAAGTTTCAAGTCTTGAGGTGAAATATGAGGTTGGCAAAATATTTCACAGCCCATTTGTAAAACTAACAAAAAAGATTAAGGTTACAATTACAAACAAACCTAGCTAGACTTAAGGGACTAGTGAAGTTCACTGCAAAGACGAACTAAGTTCTTCTAGCTGTGCTTTTACAACCTAAGTTAACTGGCATCCTTCACTGTAGTTTCATGCAGTGACAAATTAAGTTAGGGGTTGGCAACACTTACTTACTCAATGGAAATAGAAGCTGCTACAGGATACTCAAATTCAGCTGGTACACTTATTAAGGTCAACTAAAGAAACATTCAGTTGTTTTTCATGAGGTTAAAATTCCATGGAAGGTTTATCTTGATTTACAATATTAGCTGAGGTATAGTCCTGGTTCGGTAAATACTCGTGGTAAATAAAAAATGTGATGTAGGTTTGGATGGCCCATAGGCAGTCAAGCGAAATTGTGCAGTGTAAACAGATAGTGTACACTAAAGGTTGACAGATTGGTAAGTTACAATAAGTGAACAAAATTTATGTGACAATAATTGAACAAAATGATGTGGCCAAGACATTCAAATTGTGTAGGTGTTTCTTAGCTGAGCAGTGATTGACATAGTCGAATGACTACAATATTTTCATACATGGTATGGCTAATGCAAACAATGTTAATTTCAGAAATAAAGGCAAATTTTTCACATGGATCCATTTTAAATTGGTTACTAAGTTGCCTTGATTGAATTAAATATCTTAATAGCAGGTATTTAGGTCTGAACTGTATCTTAGTTACAAGTAGACATTTTGGAGCAAGTTTGAATACATAAATAACCTTTGACGACTCCAAAATGTATGCTTAGGAATGGTATAATCCATTCTAGATAGAGGCGCATCATTATACATACATGGAATTGTACAACAATAGTGTTGGCACTAGGCACTAGGTCCTTTAATGTAGGGTTTGATAACTTGGCTTGGATAAAACTTTATGCGTGTCTAAAACTTTCCTTTGGTTCATGGCCGAAAACAACAATCAGCAGTTAGGCTGCAATATACCAATTAGCAGTTATGTGCCAGTGCACGCATCAGAAGCACAGCTGTGACCAAGTGTGTGGCAACAATTTCAGAGGCATGGGATGTGCAGGTTACACATCTGGAGAGGTTGAAGCACTTTACATGACTGGTTGTTACGTAGCTTGCTGGTATTTATTATGTCACACTGTGCTGGGATGAGGGATTTCCTCTGCTTTTGAACACTTGGGGTTACACGTGAAGCACTTCCTATTCTATGACTATATACTTTACACTTACGGCAGTTAACTAGGCTAAGGGACTAAAAGAGTCTCACGTACTCACACGTAGGTGGGGCTGGTTTGTACGGCGAGGTGGAGGTTCTCAGCAGGTGTGACATTGTAGGGGGCCAACGTTGACACACAGAATCTATAGCTCTAAGTAGGTGAGGGGTTACCAAGGCAAACCCCTCGCACAGAGTCTTTCTTCGGGACGGCTGGCCAGCTGAAGGTCGGGGATCGGCGCCACGGCATCTTGTAACGCCATGGCCACCCCTTGATGTTTGCATGGCAGGATCTCCAAGGCTGCTCTCTGCAGTGCAGTAGAATATAGCATGGCTTAGCTGGCAGTGGCTGGATTACTAGGTCAGTGTGCCACAGATCCAGAACCCATGGCCTTAAGGTTGCTGCCTCGGCTCGCAGCTGACTGGTGGGAGGGTAAGCAAGCATTTCCTGCTTGGAGGGCAGCCGGCAGTATCCTTCCCCACCTCTGCGGTGACTGGAGTAGGGGGCGGAGTTGGTGCTGATAGGAGCAGCGCTCGCTGCCCTCCGCTGGCTGGTTGGCCCGCCAGGGTGGGTCAGTTGACTTTCTTCTCTCCCTGGTTAGTGCTGTCTCCGGCGAAGGCGTGTGCTGCAGCAGTGGCGACAAGGAGGGAGAGACGTCTCTTGCATGAAGTGTAGGCGGGGACGCAGTTGACGCATCTGTCTGGAAAGTCACTAACAGTAACATGCCAGTGTTCTGGTTCAACCCGTGGTGGTGGCTCCAAGCGGCATCTGGCCTCTAGCTCTATCGCAAGTTCGGCGGCTTTCTTCATAGTTTGTTGCCATGCCTCTCGCTTTCCACATAGGGGCCCTCCTATTTAGGATAGAAACCCGCTTCATGCTTTCACTGCGTATTTATTCAGTCTGGAGACTCCACACAGTTAAGCTTCCCAGTCCCACTCCTTGGGTTGCTGTAGGGGGCAGCTGAACAGAAACTTGCTGGGGGAAGCCCCGAGGGCTTCATTTCTCTGTTGGCGAAGTGTGAAAAGTATCTCTGGAAGATAGAAGTCCCACTTCCAGTGGTGGCCTTGCATTCGTATCTGGAGGTCCTTAACCTTTAATTTCACCTTTCTGTCAGATTCCCTCGTGGATGGTAGCTGGTCACATTCCAAGGCTGCACTCCCCAGCGTTGATAGGCTTTCCCTACGCTGATCCTATAAATTGAGGTCCTTGTCTTTCAGGATACAGCGGGGTTATCACCAGTGGGGGATAAACTCCATAATGTCTACGATTGTTCTAGTATCCGTCTTAAGGCAATATTACACAATATCTGCTGCCGTACTTGGTCTTGTACAAGGTTCTAGAAGGCTTGGTGCATGAGCCGGTATACCAGTCACTATATGAGCCGCCGTGGAATATTCCTATTACACGACAGGAGTTTGTGTACTATCATTTGACACACTCTGTGGGTGCGCAGCGTGTAGTTCGTAATAAATATGAACCCAATTCGTAGAAGTGCTATCATTCAGTAACTTCTGTAGGCCAATCAAAAACTAGCTAGCAATTGTAATATAGCTTTATTACTGTTGGTATTTACATCGATTCATTGTTTACTGGTGTAGTTACATTCTTTTTCTTGCAAATGATAATGTGATATCATGAAAGTATTATTTTTATTTTTGACAAAAAATTTTAGCCGTTTGCGAAATGCAGGTTTTTTTCTTTACGTACCAAGTTATTATCCATATGTAATATTTCATTTTTAAAAAAAAGTGTCAAACGGAGTGCTGAACTCACAACGAAAATGCACGCTGTGTCACGAGCACTTTGACTACCGCTATTCTACCAGTTCACATGCAATCCAGGTCATTGAATAAGGGATATACATATATTCACTGAAATTAATTTTTTTACAGTAAAGGTAATGCTTTAAGTACAGTAGAACCCCAATTTAACTAAATGTCACGGTTCCTGAAAACTTTTGCTCTATTTTGCTGTTTCGTTAAATCCTAATTTACCTATTTTAACATCCCCAACATCAACAAGTTACAAAAACTTGTTTTTTTCACTTTAATACAGTTTTTCGTTGAGGGTGCAAAATAACACTTCTATTTAAATTAAATACTAATGTAATTCACTAGGTAGATGTTCTGCAAATGAAATAGTACCCCACAAGACCATAAACGACCTGTAGTTTGACAAGAATAAAGTTTAAACATTGTGCGCCGCTTAACTTTTAAAGAATGCAAAATCCATTTCCGAAGGACTACATGTACAAAATTTAGACAATTTATCCACAAAATTATAATTTATTTTAGTAGGGAGGAGTTTTCTGGATAAAAGTATATTATCACACAACCATATACGACCTCACGTTAATGAGAAGAATTTTCAAACATTATGTGCTGCCTACCTTATGACAAGTGCGAAATCCATTCTCAGTTACTCTTTGTGCAAAAATTAATAGATTTATTAACCAAACACAAATTTATTTAAATAAGCAGAAGTCGTCTTAATAGAAATACACATCTGACAATGCCGTGGACCTCCTCTTACCGCCACAAAACGTAAAAATTGTGGCACGTGCTGCTATGGATATATTTTTTGCCAGCGTACATTTTTAGCAAGTGCGAAGGCAAACTTTCTCACTTAAATGAAATATATAAGTAAACAAACAATTGTTTGTACGCTACACCACAATCATCCCTTCATTTATCCAACATATTAAGTCAGCCGATGTGCATGCACACAGCTGGTGCGAAGGACGTGAGCTACTTTTCAAGGGCAACTGTGGTGCATGCGACAGAGCAGCGAGGTGTGTTGCAGCAGACACAGACAGTGCTGGTGCGCCGTTATTGTTGATGTAATGTGTTGTATCCAAAATCGAAGCCAAAAAATGTAAATTAATCATTAATAAAAAGCACAAAACCGAAATCTAAAACTGCAAATAAAATTGTATTGCAATAAAAAGTAGCATAAGCAGGTCGTCAACACTAGGGAACATGGCATGGTAACAAGATAAAAGGTGCTCATGGGAGGGAAAGGGAAGACCTGTAACCTGTATTTTTATTGTCTACTGCTGTTGCTATACGCGTATGGTTGGAGGGTAGCTGGGCTTTTAGGGGTTGGATGGCCGTGGCGGAGAAGGATGGTTGAGGCAGGGCGGGACGTTGTGTCCCGTGAAGTCTTAACTCACTAGGCACGCACGCACTCAACTCAAATCACCGCTGCCGTACTTTTAAACTTATTTTAACCTAATTTTTTTGTGTGTTCTTGCGTATGGTTTAAGGGTACCTATTGAGAAATACCTACATATCATTGTCATGGGCCAGTGAACGTATTTTTATTAGGGTTTCATTGCAATTTATTCCATGTATCAAGGATATTTAATTATTTTCATAAATTTTTGGAATTTTTTTATGGTTCCTGAAATTTTTTACTTTAGATAGAGGTTTTCGTTACTTACACGTTCGTTACCATGACGTTTGACTGTATTTAGGACAGTTTTAAACAGTAATTAAAAGTTATCATTGCCAATATTATTTGTCTTTGTCGAATTTTAAATGTATTTCAAAGAGTTTCAACCTCATGGATGTACAATCAAGATGGAGGCATAATTTTTGGTTTTTTCATCAACTCGTTTCAAATAGTAGCAATGGGGAGTGCCCTACATTCTCAAACTGTGATGTAATTGGCTAGGTACATAAGCTGTAACCTGCCACGAAAAATAGGATGTGTTCTATTACCAAACCTGGTATGACACCTGGCTGTACAAAGCGGAAAATGTCATGATGGGTGTCATACTAGCTAGTATAATGGTCGCTATGGCAAACCTTGCACAAGCTTTTACGGAATTTGGTATCGTGTAATATGGCTTTTAGCAAGGGCATAAGCTTAGACCCAACTCTAGAATAAATTGGTAATCACCAATATGTAATTTCTTCCCCTTCTGGGAGCGAGAGTACTGCCCATCAGTTGACCGTGTCCAAATACAATAAAAGAGAATACTGGACTGTTCACTGATTCTGGCAAGATATGCGATGGTGCTGCACTCTCATGGTCTGGTGTGACTGATACCTTCGTAGAGCCAGCGCAACAATATAATAAAATGTCATAGCACGTCATTTTACGAAGCAAAAAAAATGAAAAATATACTTGAGCATGTTTGAAAGATAAACATGGCAGGCAGAATATGTGTGATTTGTGACTTAACAAAGCGGTTTAGAAAACTCGTCAATGTCATATGTTAGATCTCAAAAGGACAGAGACAAGTAATCAAATGCTGTATTCAGTTAATGTGTGTATAACCATAAACTTGTCAAACTTTTTTTGTTTATAGCTGCTATAACATTGGTTCCATAAATGCCAGCTAGATGACTTGGACAATCTGTTAAAAAATTAGGGTATCTATATGAAATATGAACTACAGACTGTGTTCGGAACATTTTCCTACTAATTCCTTCAAGAGATCTAATTCGCCCATCCAATGGTATGAATAAACGACAAAAGTAGTACTACATTAATGTTTAACAAATATGCAGTAATTGGTAGAAAAATTGGGCCTATAACACAAACCTACAAAGTACTTCAATTATTTCAAACGTGGCCAAAGTCCAGTATTTGGCTAAACTACTGTACAGTAAACTAATTTTATTAGTAACCCTGCATGACAGTGCAAAGTTACTTAATATTAATTACTTTGTTTAGCTTTTGAAACCATAGATATGCAAAATATTTAATTAATATTTTGTGTAATTTTTTTACGAATCTTATGAGGTCTAAAATGACACACTTGGTTAATAAATTAAACAATGTGAAAATGTGCGATGAATGCTTGAAAAAATATTGGTTAACAATTATTTCGTTAATAATAAATTGTTTTGTAAAATGTAAAAATTATGAATTTGAAAAGCCTATGAAAAATAAAAAAATAAAAAAGTAAAAAAGTGAGGCATGTTGAAACTTAACATTCAAATTTATTGATGAAATGCAATAATCTACGTATTACATTTTTAAGAATGTGTTTATAGTGTTCAAATAGTCTGCATAATTATTCATAATCTCATGAATTTGTGTGTCAGGGGCCGTCTTTTTTAGAAAATATTTATAATTACATGTAAAGTTTGTCTGTCTGTGTATGTTGCGTTTTATAAAAACTTGTAAACTGTTGATATAAGGCAATAACTTACCATTTTATTTACATGGTCGAATCACATTATTATGACTACCTGCTAGAAGTGCCATCTGCAGTGCGTAGCCCATGACGTATGGCCCGTGACGTGGGCTGGTGAAGTTGGCATATGATGCGACCGACAAGCTCGCTGTACACAGTGCACTTCTTACTGTCATGGGTAAGGGAAGTGATTTAACAGAGTTACAAAAAGGGATTGTCATCTGCTTTCCGGCCAAGGGGTAGGCAGTATTTTGGAAACAGCGACGTTTGTGAACTGTTCACATGCCCATGTGGTAAAGGTGTATCGTGAGTGGGCGAATGGCACCATTGGGAATAACCGTCGTGGAAACTGTGGAGCTCCACACACCATTGATGTCTAAGGTGAATGTTGACTGTGATGGTGCGTGAAGGCTAACCGACAGGCTACAGTGGAATAGCTCACCTTCCAAATGAACAAGAGGGCATCCAGACACGTGTCTACCACAACAGTTCAGCAGACCCTTCTGCGAATGGGGCTCCAGAGTTGACAGAGGGTGATTACACCCATGCTAACACAGGTGCATCAATGAAAACGACTGGAATTTGCTCGACAGTATGGCGACTGGACTGCTGCTGATTGGCGAAAGGTATTCTTCTTCGATGAGTCACTTTTTCAGATGCACAGAACGGTTGGACTCCAGCGTGTCCGGCTAGAAACGTCAGAGAACCGACACCCTGCATTCATTGCTGGACGAATACAAGGCGGTGGGGGCATGTTAATGGTCTGGGGAATGTTCTCGTGGTATTCTCTAGGTCCCGTCATCCGTGTGGAAGGCACTCTTAATCAGTTTGGTTATGAATCCATTCTCGGCGATCATGTCCACCCGTACATGATGATTGTCGTTCCTTGGGAGGATGGGATCTTCCAGCACGATAATGTGCCTTGCCACACGGCTAGAAATGTTCACACATTGCTGGAAGAGCACGATCAAGACTTAACAGTTCTTCCCTGGCCCCCAAAACAGCCCTGATCTCAATCCGATTGAACATCTGTGGGACCACCTCGATCGTAGTGTTTGCCTTCTGGCTCCTCCGCCATGCACCCTTCAACAGTTGTGGGACGCACTGTAGACAGCATGGCTCCAGATACCTGTGGAGACCTATTGGCAACTGACTGAGTGACTGCCAGCTCGTCTAGCTGCTATCTGTGCTGCAAAGGGTGGTTGCTTTGGATACTAGCAGTTGGTCATAATAATGTGATTCGACTGTTATAATTTTGTTAAGTATATTCTGTCCCAATAAGACACATTTAATGCATAATACCTATTGCCTGCAATGATTTTTTATAATCCAGTTGGTTATTGTGTCAGTATTAATCTGTTTTGACAGTAACTTAATTATCATTTCAATATGCAACAATGCAAGACTGTATGTCGCGTTTTCTGAAATTTCATACACTATTATGTCTCTCTTGAAATCTATTTTCTATACTCTGTTTTATTTACAAAGGCTGTTTATTGACAGTTGTAAGAAAGTAGTTCCAGTGTTGTTGCTCTGTTAATGTATGCCTCCACCTCAGCTGTTCTGACATGTGGAATCCGTGCTGTTTGTTATGTTAGCTGTTGACATTATGAGGGACTGCGATGTATGTACAGCCAACTTGTTTCAGAAAGTATGAAATTTTCACTTGCAGCAGATACTGCAAAATCCAAAATGTGCATTTGCAGAAACAATTTTTAAATGTTTTTAACAAAGTAAAATGTGGCTAGTGCAGTGTTTTACACATGAGCTAAGTAATTTCAGTTAAAATTTTTGAACGACAATAATTTGCCATATAGATATTGTTTGCAAGGCTCACAGCATAGATATCTGAAATTTTTTCTGTCATATTACATTTTTTTTTGCAACGGACTGCATTATTGATAGTGAGGGTGTATTACTTAAGTCCATATTTAATTTAATGAGGTATTTTACAGAATTCACAGACATAGAAAATTTGATTAACCATGTTTTATCTTTTACTGGGTAATTATTTAGAAATGGATAGAGGCTGACAACTAGGTTGGAGGTGTGATTATCTGTTATCATTTTTTGTTTCATATTTATTTTTCTCATTCATAGTATGCTTTCCTATTAACTGCAAATTTTAGCTACCAAGATTGTCATTTATATCATTAAACTTTGTTTTACTTTTTCAGTAGTGCTGTTTTCGTAATTTTGTTCAATTTTAATTTATGAATCACCCACAAAATTTTTTAGTATCCTGACAAAAGCAAATATTTTGTACCTTACCTGCATTATTCTGTGTTGCATTAAAATAAGTTACAGGTTTACTGTTGCAGAAACATGCTTAAAAAGGTGGCAATGCTTTAAGTTTGACCTTTAATAGTCATTGTGCCATAAATTCATAGCTAGTTTATTTTATATTGGACTTAATAATCATTACGAATGTGTGTGCTTGGCTGTAATGAAATAACTCACGTCTGAATGCACCTTGCATTTTTTAAAAATAGTTTTGCTCACGTGAAAGTACAACAAACTCCATTTCAAAGCAATTACAGATAACGACTTATTATGCTATAGGGTCAAGAAGTGACAATTCACATGAACTTGTCAAACTATAATTGAATAACATTTTATATAATATGTGGCATTATTATTTTAATTTACTTCAGTTAACATATTTAAGCTAAAACTTTGACGGAAAGTTGTAAATTTCAGATACCCTAACACAAACACACTGACATACATTTAGGCTACAGAAAAACTTCGTAATTGTATTCTAAATAATAAAATCCAAAAATGGTGTGCATAAATAAATATCACATAACGTTAGGTACAAAATTAGGTACAGAATTACTTCGGCCTCTTGTAATTACATTTAATAAACACAAATAAAAAAATAATAAACTATGTATAAAGTTAGCACATCCTACCTGAGACTGCTGAAATTCTTATTTTGACTATTTGTGTTACGTAAAATGTGTTATTGGTTGAAAATACGCCTAACATATTACATGCTTCAAGTAACTGTGAATTCAGTAACAATTAAATAACTTTTTTATGTGTATATGTGTGTGTGCACATTCTGTAAGTGATCCATACAGAAAATTTTCATTTTCATCATCACATCACAAATACAGGGGATGGACAAAATAATATGAACACCATGCAACATAGTACATTTTGTTGCATGTTGGCAACACTGCTTCCGTGTAAATAATGTGACGCGTATGTATTGCACAGTTTACGTGCCAAGTCTTGTAGGTTATATTTCAGTGTATTATACGCTTTGTTCCGCGACGGTTAAAACAAGCTATCGGTGAAATGTGTGATCTCTCGGACTTCGAAAGAGGGAAAATCGTTGGTGCTCGGTTAGCAGGAGCGTCTGTGACGAAAACAGCTGAATTGTTTAACGTTTCACGAGGGACAGTATCAACGGTAATGACAGCATACACAAAACATGGTAAAACATCATCGGCAAAGAGGAATAGGGAGCGAAACCCAAAGTTAACTGGCAGAGACCGACGAACATTAAAAAGAATTGTGGCCAGACAACATAAAATTACCACGGCAAAAGTGACAGCAGAATTCAACACTCACTTGAGTAAATCTGTTTCGACAGAAACAGTATGACGGGAGCTCCACAGAGCTGGAAGGGCTGCAATTGCGAAACCCTTTATAACGGAAGCCAACGCTAAGCTGCGAAAGAAGTGGTGCCACGATCATAAAACCTGGACACTTGGTGATTGGAAGAATGTGGTATGGTCCGATGAATCATCGTTTACATTGTTTCCTACAAACGGCCGGGTTTATGAATGAAGAACCCCAAAAGAAGCCTACGATCCGGACTGCCTGCTTCCTACAGTCAAGCATGGGGGAGGTTCCGTTATGATTTGGGTGGCTATATTGTGGTATTCATCTGGTCCTCTCATTCACATCACTGGCCGGATTATTGCGAATGAATATCTCTACATCCTCAATGATGAAGTTCTTACTATGACTAGCATATTGATTCCAAGATGATAATGCGCCCATACACACAGCTAAAAAGGTTCAGTCTTGGTTTGAGGAGCATCATATCATCAAACATCTTCCCTGGCCAGCACAATCGCCAGACCTCAACATAATCGAACTGTTATGGGGAGTTTTAGAGCAGAGAGTGAGGAGCAGATTTCCATCTCCAACATCATTGAAGCAATTGGCGGATGTTTTGGTACAAGAATGGGACAACGTTCCGTTGGAAACTATTCAGACAATCTACGAATCTATTCCGCGAAGAATTGCAGCTGTTCTAAAAGCAAGTGGTTACCGAACACCTTATTAATAAATAAATATTATGTATATGTCAGGTGTTCATATTATTTTGTGCATCTCCTGTATATATTGCTGCACACGAGCGAAAGAAACACACGTTACTGGGCCACTGCCATCATGCGAAATACACTGAAAACAGCACTGTGCTGGTAATAGTATAATATGTTTCACTAAGTCACAATTTAAACATGGTATAAAGGAATAAAATATGAAACATAGACACTTTCTCGTGAAAACACTGCACCAGCAGCAACAGCGGCCGAGTCAGGAGCTACGCCCACTCCAGGTAGACCAGTGGTTATGTGTAAACAAGTGTTGCGGAGGACAGTTAAACCCACACCAGACTTTCTGCCGTGCTGTCAAGCCACGCGCCCCAGTTTATATATCGACCGGGGTCCAGATAGCAGCCAATAAAGTCAGCCAAGTCATATCGCCTGTGTGTCTGATGGACACACTAAAACCTTGCCCGACTATGGCGTAGTCATCAGTCCCCAGATGTCGTACGTCACGGTTAAAAATTTTGGTGAAAAAATAAAAAAACTTGGGGGAAATTGCCTAAAAAATAAATTTGTTGCACTCTTTTTGGTTAGTGCACATTGCATTTCTCTTGTGCTCTTGAGTGCTGTACTGGATGTAGTGCATATCTGAAGGCAGCCAGGGATTCTCAATACCTATTGACTCTGCCAACCCTCCACCCCTCAGGTGGCAGAATGTTTCCACACGACTAGCGACTACCATCATGTGTTGATCCTGCCATTGTGCTCTTGCTTGGTGGATACGCTTCTGTAGTATCATTTTATTCAGAAGATGTCTATTAAATTAAAGTAATATTCCATGCAAAAATTGTGTTGATATTAAGCCAGAGACAATCGAGCATGGACTTATAATGCTAGATATCCTCGTGATACTCTATGTCTTTTTTACTTTTTGGGCAGAAGGGGAGACCTAATATCTCTGATATATTTTTTTTTCGAAAATTTCTATCTATGCAAATAAATTTACATTCAATTAAAAATACGTGTCATTTTCGTGCTAGAAACAATTAAACATGGATTTAACAAAACTTGGTAAAACCTTGCGCCGCTCATTGTTTTTTAACATTTTGGGTAACAAGTGTACACATCTTGGGTATCATAATTTTAAGAAGATGACTGCAAAGAAGTCATTTTTGTGCTAGAGACAATTAAACATGGACTTCATGCAAAAAATGGCAAATTTTGACGTATAGGGTTTGGGTTGTGTCAAATTTGATCCAAAATTTCCTAAAATACTTACTCGTTTGCCAAATTTGTGTGAATTGGTTTAGTGGTTCCTGAGATGTACTGTAAAAATATTTTTTGGTAGTTTGCGCAATGTTCTAAAAGTGGCCCTACCAAATAGGCGGTTATTTAGCATATTTTAAGTTTGCCATAGCCAATGCCAGCTTACCAAATTTTATTTAAATAGTTAAATGGTTCAGCAGTTTCAGCATTCTAACATAAAATGCGTATAATTTTCTTTAATTGTGTATCATGGTAGGTGACCTGCCGTAGAAACTATTTTTATGCACAGTGATGGGATACGGTTGAGTGATTTCGGAGATATGTTTATCGTTTCAGGCAATATTGTCTTACAAAACAGCCTACAAGAATATATGTTTGCTTTAGGTATTGTCAACCATTTTTTGGTCTAAATAGTCAAATTGTTGATAAAATGGCACACGTGTTATAAATATTTATAAAGAAGACATTTTAAAGATAAGGTTTTTGATATAGTTAAACTGTGTAATTTTAGGTGGCCTGCATCATTACTATGTAAATTTTAGATTTGACCAAAAATGTTTGAGTAAATCTAAACGCATTATGTAAAATCATTATTTTTCAAGATGCAATGTTCTATAATGGAAGACCGATGGGGATTTAAGTTAAAAAAATTTATGCCTGACATCATGAACTTGTCAAAATACATTATTTCGTTCAAATTGGTTGAATAGTTTGTGTAAAATATCATAACGCCCAAAAATTGTAAATGGCTGCCATTTTGAAAAACAAATTTTCCAGTGCGGAGTTAGCTATGAAAGAAAGCTATCCTTACTTGGTTATTGAGTCTAGTGTAATTCGATGAACAGCTTCAAAAGAATTGAGGAAAGTGCGTGCGCACATGTACACATCACCCACATGCATGTTTGCACACACACACACTCACTCTCACTCACACACTCACAGGTCCTATCTCTCCAGCACTCCTCACATCTCCTTTGTCTTCACTGGAGATGTGGGTTTTGAAACCTCAGCTGTAAAAAGGTAGCAAATAAATGCTGCAACTTTGATGGCATACTGCAATCAGCAATAATGTTTTTCTCTTGCCTGCAGGGCTATTGTGATGTATTCTTCAAGTGTCGAGCTGTGGATGCAGAGGGTCCACTAGCGAGGTTGAAGAACTTGCTATTCAACAAAGAGACTCTCCAAACAGTTGCCCAGTGGATAACTGTGAGTTCATTGTTTTTTCTACTACCAAATCTGTTCAGTTTACTATTTATTAGTATGGTAATTAGGGTTGTGCAAATATTCAATATACCGAAACGAAAATGAAAAATGGCATCTTACATTTTCATTTTGGTAAGAAGTTTGGTTATAGAAAGTTGTAACAAAACAAAAATTTTCAATTTTGATGAATTTTCAGGTGTTAAATGAATGTTCATTTAGTGTACCAGCAAAGAAAATTTTTGCCTGTAAATCATTTTGTTTGTTTTCATTATTTTATAACTGAAATAACTACATAAAACGACCATTTAAATGTAGGCAATACCCCCTGTGGTAAATACTCCATACCTTAAATTTTTTTAATTTGATTTTGCAACAAATTCGTTATAAAGAATAACTTGCTAAAATGTTATGAAATTCACTAATCTTTCTTTTAGGCTGAGATCTAATTACATTATTTTTCATTTTTGTTACAATTTTTTCAAAAGTTCATAAAATATCTTTAGTTTCGTTTCGTGAAAAAAAAAAGTCACATTCGTACACCTCTAATGATAACCTCTTAAATGTCATTCAAACCAAATATTTATTATTTGTAAACACATTGTGGTTTAATAAAGTGCTGTTACTCTTAATTGTTAGAGAATACAAAAATGTTTGTATAATGCTGCCAAAATGAAATCTAGAACGTTTCAGTAGATCAGGGTTCTGACATGTACATCAATAAAATACAATTTCTGACCTTATTATACTTCATTTTGGGTATAATGAAAGATGTACTTTAATCTCTCGATCAGCTGAGAGTGTGGGGAGAGATTATCGGTTGGGCAGTGTGTTCACGGCAGGCGCGACTGCGGAGGAGAAACTGCTTTAGGGGTTGGTGACTCCATGTTGGTGACACTGTGTGTCTGTAGCAAATGTCTGTCTTTTATAGTAATTAATTATATTTCACTGCATAAAAACTGCAATTTTGAGACAGAAATGCATAAATAAGGCAATTAAAATTTATTTCTTCACTGTCTTTAATAATTAATCATTCAAAACCACATCCTCTGATTTTCCCTGTCGCGTGATACATTGCACTTGGGATCAGTGCTTACCCATTATTAGATGATGAAAGGCATATCAGGATATCAGTTTATTCAAAAGATGCGTGTCTATTAAAATAAATTAATATAAATCCTCCGATTTCCCGGCAGGAAGTTACTGAAAATGAACTTTACGCTTAGTAATACAAGTCACTCGATGTTCAAACAATTTTTGGTGTCGTGGGAAGGTCAAGTAAATGCTTCTAAGTGTATCATTTTATTTACGAAGATGCTGTCCGTCGAGTTAAATTAATATTTTGTTTTATAATCATGTTGATTTTATGCCAGATGCAATTGAACACTAAACTTTACAGGAAAAAACAACATTTAATTACAAAAGAAAACATATTTGCAAATAATAATTCCTTGTTAAAATTGATTGCATAACATTTTCAGCCGAAACCATTTGTTTTGAAATACTAGTAATAATTTTGAGCGACAAAAAATCTTGATACAATTTCTACAACTGCCATGCGCACTTTACTTGCATGACGGCCAGGTGTGTAAGGGATAGCGGCCGAGTGAGATGATGCGTTTTTTTTATTTTTCTAGAAATCTTCCCCTCTCGAAGTCATGTAAGGGGAGGAGAGAGACAAAAAGAGGGGTGAGAGAGAGGGCGCTAGGTCACCACGCTGCACAGTAGGATAGAAACCAAATGTAGCAAAAAAAAGGAATTTTCGCTTGGAATGCATACTGTTAAACTAGATGTACAGGAAAAGTAATTTTTGCATTACATCTAACTGTAACTGTGAAGTTACATGCCCATAGCATCAATGAATGTAATAAAATATAAAAATTAGGGATGGGTCAAATAACAAAAATTATCGGTTCCTGTTCCGGTACCGATTCTACAATTTAAATATTGGTTCCGGTATTCGGTTCTATTTTGAATACTTTCCTTTGGCTTGTAACTTCATAAAACCAAAACATGTAAAATTCATTACATGCTTTATTTAACCAATGGAAGAATTGAACAATAACAGTGTGAAGATAATATGTAATGTATACAGATAAACCTGTATTACATTTATTTGAGGTTAGTAAATATGAGAACAAATTATTCTTTTTTTACATTAATATGTGGTGATTGTGAAATGTTTGGAAAATGCTTTAATCAAATAACTTGCTGAGCTAAAAGCCAAAACATTGTATGTCAACAACTGTGGTGGGCGACCGGCTTCCTTGTTTTTTTTTTGCTTCTTTTATGCAGTGACTTTTTTGTGCTCGGTTTTTTTTATATATTTTTTTACCGTGCTCGTTTTTTTTGCTGGTCGCTTCTTCCCTTCTCCACCCTCTGGTCTTTTTGGTTATTGTCTGCCTTACACGGGAACAAAGAATGCTTGGAGGAATGTATCGATCGGCTTGCAGTGTTTCTTACGGGGGAGGGTTGATTGATAAAGTGAGAAAAGGGAGAGAAGTGATGATGTAAGAGCAAGAGATGAGATAACAGACTGTTCTGCTACACGTCCCTCTAAACATCATTGAACAGTTTACCACTACCACTCCTTAATTTTTTTTTGTGTATAGCGCGCACCCCAGAATTTTTTTTCTTTACTTTGGGAAAAAAGGGTGCGCTATTACACAAGTAAATACGGTAGTTATTTTTGTAACAACAGAGTTTTGTTGTAACTAGATTAATGTAGGTTTTAATTCAGTTTTTTTTTTTTTTTTTCAAAATGCAAAATAAATGTCTATTGTAAAATAAGTAAAAGGGAATAATGCTATTATTCTAAAGCCCAAAACTTGTACAGTTAAAGAATTTGAAAAATTTATTAACTTTACAATGCAATACATTACATTATACATTCAAAAAATTAGTTGTACCATTTTAAATATATTTTAATTAAATAATCGGAATCTGAATAAAACTGAATCAGAACTGGTAAAATTCTGGATCAGCAGTTTGAATGGAAATTGGTTTTTACGTGAATTGGCACATCCCTAATTTAAAGGTTCACTTCAAATTATTGCACTTAAATAGCACACTTGGCTGTTTGTTTAAGACATAGAACATTTCTAGCTTCAATGATATGCAAAGATTGCATCAAGAAATTTTTTTGTAACGTACTTCTCAGCCACATTTTATTTATTCGCTTATCCATGAATGTATAGTATATTTTTTACAAGAATTTTCAAATTATTTTATGATTGACTTCTTGTTTGTAATTTTGTTTTTCAGAATTACGACCTAAAATTTTGCAGTCAAATTATGGTACTTTTGGTGTGGTATTGACTGTGTTGTTTCCTGTATGCTTTGGGCAGATTGTAAATGGTACAGTCATTTGTATTTGTGGGGTGATGACTTCACTTGAAAATCATAGTAGAACATGTCATATTTATGTTACAGTCCTTATCCCTACCAGTAACTTTCATCAAAGCATATGAATACTTATGAAACTAGCGCCAACAAGTTAAACATGTTACTATTTAACATTGTGTATTGTAAATTCCTTTGCTGTTGGTCTATTTTTGTGAACTGCTGTTTGCTTTTGGGGAAGGCTGCCTTGTGGCATCACTCATGTTAGGGGAGTGTATAGTAAGAGTGTGTGTGGTGTAATGCTTGATATTGTGGGATGATTGCAGGCACATTATTTTGGTGCACTGTTTTTTGCCTGTTGGCCTTGTCTTCCTGCACTCCCACCCATTGCTAATCCTCCATAACACAGGAAGACCAATGGGTTTGAGAGATTTTTTAGATACTACTTATTCATTTGCACACTTGCTGTATTCCATTACTTAATGGTTGCACCATAATTTCCGTGTGTAGAAAAGAGTAAAAAAAAATTCCAGCCTAAAAGTGATGGTGTTTTCAGCAGTGTAGATAAGCCAGAACATGTAGGAACACAGCGTATTCCAGATGCCCTTCCACAAACAAGTTAGTGGGGAGCATGCGGAGTCGTGGGCTCCACTCTCTCGCTGGGGGTATAAGAACCCAAAATGCCCCTTTAGACCCCCGAATCATGTTTATATGGAAGTTCCTTGTTTACTGCAACTTTCTTAACATTGCAGTTAAGTTCAGTTTATATTTTTACCTCTAGTTCAAAATGGAATATATTTGAAGGTATGCATTCGGGATGAGGCAAGCATCATAAGTGGGGGTACGTGAAAATAGCATTTTGAGAAGAGATTTTTAACATTTTATAGAATTTTGAGATGGGAAGTTTTTAGCACTAAGTCAGAATTAACTGGTAGTGCTTCATAATTAGAAAAACATACACAAGTAAAGGGAGGAAATGCGGCCTCCATTTGTTGTACTGCATCTGACGCGTAGCACACTGTGTGTATGCAGTCTACTGCGAGCAGGTTTTTATTTTACCATAGAGTATAGTTTTTCCCCCCTGAATATAATCACTATAACTTTTATTTTTAATGTCAAAATGTATCAAGATATTTGAAATATTTATTAAAAGTTAACATAAACAGTCAGTTAAAATACATTTCAAATATTTTAAGGTACCGTTTTCCTATACCAAAGTAAAACAGGAAAGGTTACTTTACTTTCATAGCCATTTCTTTAGAGTTGGGGNGGGGGGGGTATTTTGGGATTATTTAAGATGCGTTTTATTTTCGAGTCATTTTCAGGATATAGTTTTCAAGTCACTTTTTGGCCTTTTTCAATTTGAGTGCATCTTAATTAGAGCAGTTTGTATTTGATGAATTACATTAGGGGTCTCATATTGAAAGCCATCTTGAGTTGAAGAAACTTATAGTTGGGGTAAGTTTACTTCAGGGTGTTTTATTTTTGGAGTAATCATATAGGACTTTTTTTTTTTTAATTTAGAAAAATATAGCAGTTATTGAAAGTTTTAGCATCTATTTAGCTTTTGTAGCATTTACTATTTTGGTGCACCTCTAATCATAAGACATTGTAGCTTATGAAGGGTGCCCTAATGGAAAACTAAAACAAGCCTGTCAACAAGATCACAAAATAGTTAGTATCTACTCATGGAACAATTTTTAAATTAACAGTAACTTCCCTTAGATTTGATTTTGTAAGAATGGTGTAGTATTTGATTAAAAATAAATTTTGAGCACACACACACACACACATATGTGTACGCGCGCATGTGCACATGCGTGTGTGTGTGTGCGCGCGTGCATGTGCGTGTGTAGACAGTGAACTCGTGTTTTAGCACGTGCAGCTCAATCGTGTTGCGACTTAACCATGAAGCCACCAATTCAAAGTCAAATATTGAACAGCGCCTGCCAGTTGTTCACCACTGCTATTAATAACTCATGCCTGAACTTTGTGTACGCTTGCTCAAAGCTTACCTCAGTTTCCGGGCAGCAGTAGAGTGATACAGTTCTGTTTTTGTTTTTGTTTGTTCTGGTACTATGTTTACACATGTTTTTAACAATGAATATGTCCAATGATAAACACAAATGAATGCAAAGAGAATGAGGAGGGAAAGTAAAAACAAGAGCGAAAACGAACAGCCCATAAACAAAGTGATGCACACTCTTGTACAAAGTTATGCAGAGGGTCTTCCTGACTACCTGGAAATGGAAGAATATAGCCTCGTTACCCACAAAATAGTGCTACAGGGGATTCTTAAGTGACTGCATCGAAGAAGCAGACGTCGCTGAAGGACTATTTTAATGTAGTGTGTGGTGGGGATAACCAATAAGGTTATGTTTTTAATAATATTTACCATGCTGGTTTTGTTTTATATGTATTATTTAATATGACTGGACATTTTAATTAGGTTTATTGAAAGAGGGCAGGTTTCTCCCTGGCCCTTTTGAATGGTCGGAAATTTTTGTGGTTTATGAAATCTTCATTACAACTTCAGAAACTGTGCCAAGTAAACTTAATGGTAAAGAATCTGCACCACTTTTAAAAGTTAAATTAACTGCATCAAAGTCGTGCATAGAGAAAGTAAGAAATAATTGAAGGATGTCCACAGAGGCCTCTGCTGAGAAGGATGAAGGTGGCAGGAGTGGGTTTATTGCAGCAGGGAGGAGATGGTGTAGTAATGCCTGCCTTCTTTGCACCACGACCTGAGCATGACTGCCTTTGCTGGCTTAGTTCTAAACTGCAGATGTTTTTTGTAACAAATGTTGTCGAGGATGAATAATAGCATAATTCGGCTGCTTAAGTGAGTTTACTTTACGTCTTTGGCACATGACTGACTTGCTGAAGAATTGAAAAAGTGTATTCTGATACCTCCATCTCTACCTTTCATGCCATGATCAGTTACACATTTTCGAATCAATCATATTTAAAATGACGAGAACCACAACTGTTTCACGGGGCTATGCAGCTGTACAGAAGAGATTAAAACATTTGTATTCGTTGTCTGTTGACAGCCAGTTACGTCACATTCAACAGCCCTGTAAGGACTAGCCATATCTTCTCTGGGAATGAAAAATATAGCTTTGAATATAGTATTATTAGTGTCATCTGGGGATTGTCATTACTTTGTGTAAATAAATGTCTGAACGTCTGCCTCTTTCCTGTAAATAAACTGCATTTTTCATGGGTCCAGTTTTTTTTTTTTGCAGCATTTACTATAGCATAGTAAATAAAATATTTTAAGCCATCAGTTGTTGGCGACTTTTTAATTCATCTTTCCTACACTTGGTTTCAACTCTTGTGCATTCTCTCTCTCTCTCTCTCTCTCTCTCTCTCTCTCTCTCTCTCTCTCTCTCACCTTTCCCCTCTACAATGTTCCCTAGCTGCGCCACACCCTTATCCACAGACAGTTGGTCCTTGGCAAAAAAGTAGCCAACCACGAATCACTTATGGTTTGCTGTGACATTGTGACTGTCACAGAAGTGGTTGGCAAAATTGTTTTGAAATGAACAAATTAATCACAGATAGTTTAATTATGAAATATAATTGAAGACAAGTGTACATGGATAGCCAGGTGTGCATGGTGCAAGGCTCAGGGTGTTTGAATTGACCATTTAGTGTAGTGGTATTTTAGTACTTAGCATTGTTCAATTCTGATTCTGTTGATAGTCAGTTGTTCATTAATTGTTGCGATTTGGTAATTTATTATTTTATTAAGTTCAGTTGCAGTACATACATAAAACTAAATACTAAAATACCCGATATGTAATTTTAGTAAGACTAATTCGGGTCACATAACATTTTATTAAACCAAAAGTGCCAGTTCGAACACAACCGCAGTATAATCGTTGGACGTGTATTAACGTTTGTTCTGTACTTCACCAAACTGCACTCTATAGTTGGGGCATTGTCGTCTTAGTATAAAGTAATCATAAAAAAACATTTTTTAAATAAGATTCGCACTACTGTCACATTAGATATTATTTATTGCTTAATAGGCTTAACAAAATGTATAAGTTAAGTATTCAACTGTGGAATGTAAACATTGTTTGAAGTGTGAAATTTAAATTGCAGTGGAGAAAAGGAAAGTCAAGTCAATAACTAAAAAAAGGTTTTAATAACCATTTTCAAAAATATTTCACCAATTGCAATTATTTCTTTCTTGCTTTTATTACTTAAATTTAAGGCTAACCCAAAATGTCAGCAGCTGTTCGAAATTTAAAATGAACTAATTATCAGAAAAGTTAAGTTAACTTCCTATTTTACATTTTTGTGTACAGTGGCTGTCAACCGAAATTACATTTCAGGACAGTTACAGATCTCCCAGCATATTGAGCATGTGTGAAAACTGAAGCTGCATTATTTGTGAAATTACGTGCAAAATTCACCCGGATATTCGCGCATGGGAATCGTGTTGGACGACGCTGCTGGTCAGCAGGTTTTCTCTGGGATCTCCTGTTTCTCCCGCTCTTGCTTTCTGGTGTTGTTCCATCGTCATCTCACTTCACGCTCATCACTTCTCAAAACCTCGATGTTAAGAGTCGCCCAATTTTCTCTACTTAACTCCACTAGTCAGAGTAGCGCCACTTTGGGGTTACCCTCACCCCACGTGCCACCGTGTCTTCCGAGACTATCTTACCACCTTTGTTGGCAACCTAGGTTCGGCCCTTCAGGCTCTAATCAGGGTACATGCTAGATATGCGAGTTCTATTGTTTCGGCAATGAACAGACATTCTGAATTTGCTGCATTTGTTTCTCAGTCTTTCTTCTCGCCCAGTTTCCCGCTGCCTCCCACTTCGACCTAGTGCTTTGCCAACATTCTTCCAGAAGTAGTTACATGCCTGCTGCCCTTCTCCCTCTCTCTCCCCCTTCAGGCACGTATAAAAAAGGGTTAGGTCTTCACTTGTTACTTAGATTCTATGGCAATGTCGTGCGTTTGCTAAGTGACACTGGAGCGGTGCCCCACCCTGCTGTTGCCCCTTTGTGTGAAGTGCTTGGGTCTGCCGGTGACGTCCCACCCAGCCAAGGTACTTGCAGGAAGCCAACAGTAGGCAATCCCTAGGGATATGGAACGCATACCTTCCAAGGGGACTTTGATTAGCTGGCGACGACCTCTGATAACCAAGAATTGGTGACACGTCCCACGTGGGCATTGCACTGTGAAGGAAGTCACTGCCATCCGGGAGACTGCTCAGGCTTTTCCTCCAACCACAAGCACCACCCCTTTTTCATTGTACGTTTCGGGCCATGCCCAATCCTACAGAACACGCACTTTTGCCTGCCTCTGTGCTGTCACTCGACTCTATGCCTTGCCATCAGACTGGCGGTGAGAAAGCAGCCAAGCAGGCGCTAGGTCTGGTTGTAAGTCTGGTGGAAATTCAGCATAGCACCAACCAAATGTACTCCTGGAAGCGGGAAGCTACAGCACCTCAGAGGGGAACTACCGGCAGTTCTTCAAACGAAAGAAAGGAGAGACTTTCTGCCACGTCTGTGGTACGTGCCATGTAGCTGCCATCAAACAGCCCCTGGCTGTGAGGAAAGTGTTAAGTGAGGCTCCTGGAGCCCCAACTGTAAATGCACCTGCCAGGGTACCTAAGCAACCCACTTCAAGCAGTGCTTCACCCTTGACCCAGCAAGCTGTCTGTTATTGAGCTGCCCAGAGTTCGGGCTCCTGCTCTTCATAAAGATACAGTCAAGACGACATCACTTACTAGACACCACTTTCCAGATGCGGTGTCAAGCTTTTCTTTCTTGGTGCCCAATGTGGGGCCATTTGAGGCTACGTGTGATGTCTCTCAAGACTGCGAAGCCCCTGAGAAAAGACCTGTCAGGCCACATCTGCCAAATCACGTTTCCAACTTCGGTAACTCAGGATGAACATCCTGTAGCGCCCATAACTACCGACAACACGGCTTCAGTTGAGAATGATGTGCAGAGCAAAGGCCAAAC
Organism: Clitarchus hookeri; assembly: GCA_002778355.1. NCBI lineage: Eukaryota > Metazoa > Arthropoda > Insecta > Phasmatodea > Phasmatidae > Clitarchus > Clitarchus hookeri. The sequence continues at coordinate 1,089,211 of NQII01000154.1, read as the reverse complement.
CTGTGCTGTTGAGGATTTCTCAGGAACAGGCCATTACTACATCACGTGCGCGCACTGTGATGCCACATTTCACTGCATCTGCATAGGCTGGGCAGGTCAGGAGAAAGATTTTGAAGGGTCAGAATACTGCAGCACTAACTGCTGAAACCATCATTGCTGTTGCGAACAACCCAACTACCAATAACTGGGCGTGTATTGCATAGCCTACCAGAAGTGTCCACACACCTACCACCACCACCTCTGCCTCGGTGGACAGGACTAGAGACCTGACTGGGCTCATTTTCAAATGTCCCGTCTTCCGGATAACACCAGCGTGAGTTCAACCCCAACCCGTACCTATAGCCATAGTGCATCCGCCAGCCCTCGTCCAGCTGTCATTACCTTAAAATACCGGCAAACCGCAGGAAGATCCTAGGACCTTCCTCCAAGCATGTGCCACCTAATTCGAGTGGATCCAGTTACCAAAAGCCTTAAGAGTGCCAAAGGCATCACTCCAGGGCAATGCCAAGAAATGGTGGTGCAAATATGGCAAAAATCAAAATGGGTTCTATTTTCACGTGTTACTTGGATCCTATGGCGACATCCTGCCTTGCTGAGAAACATGGGAGCGGCGCCTCACCCTGCTGTTGCACCTTTCTGGGTCGCCAACCATGTCCGCCCAGCCAATGTACTTGCAGGAAGTCAAAAGTAGGCAATCCCTAGAAATGTGGAATGTGAACCTTCCAAGGAGAGACTGAGCAGCCATCAACATTACGCCTCTCTGATAACTAAGGAACGGGGACACGTCCCATGCGGGCATTGCACTGTGAGGGAAGTCGCCGCCCTCTGCGAGGCCACCCAGGTTTTTCCTCCAACCACAAGTGCTACCTCCTTCACATAGAACGGTCAGGTCATGTCCACTCGTACAAAATAGAGATGGGATCCTCGACGCATCGATACCTCGATACCACCGACTCTTTATAGTATTGAGTATCGCATGAGAATATTCGAAAATGTAGATTTTTAACATTGTGTTAATGCAATTTTTTCACAAAGCACAAAATCACAAAATTTCCATAGTATTTGTATATGGTTTTTATTTCATAATTATTGTCGCCGCATGACAGTTGTACAATTTTTAAACACTGAACATTGGAAACCTGTCTGCGAGTTCTTTTTAACTCCAGTCATGTTGCAACACGTGGAACAGAGTCGGGAGGGGAAGAACCAAAGCTGGAAGTACTGTGAAGAAGTTGGGAAGGGTGCTGTAGTAGTTTCTAGGCAATCATTTCTCCTCTCACCAGATGTGTAAGGGAAAGAAGGAAGTGTCATTGAGCGTGGTGGTGACGAACTACAGCCAAGCGTACCCGTGGGAGGCCGACAGTCACTGACCAAGAGAAGGGAGAGGGGGAGAGAGGATGCTAGTAAGCTGCTCTAGTTGCTAGGCATTCACTTCCCCTCTTGCTAAGCATGTAATGGGAGGAAGCGAGGCCACACCTTGTGCCGAGTGCTGTACTGGACAGAAATAGAAAACAATACCATCGGTTGCAGAGCTTGTTACTCAATTCCCTCTCTGTTATCTGACTTTTTAGTAAACAAACATTACATCAATAAATGTTAAAAACTGTGAGATCGCAAAATAATTGTGTACTGACTATAATTTTTTCTTAAAATTTGGTTACAGCTTTCACCTTGGAAACGAGATTCTATAGAATCGAAGGAGACAGTGTTGCTGGCTCATCATTGGTTAAGGACGTTTGAGTTACAGGCTGTCCACCATTTGTTTCAAGTGTAATGTGAGTTTTTATATACAGAGTTTCAGTGTGTGTCAACAACACTGTATAGTAAAATGAGCAATTTTCTTGGCTAAGTTTTTTTGTTTCATGACAATTTAAATTTAGTATTGAGAAAAGTATCAGTATCAAGTATCGTGAGAATGTGTGGAATCAAGCCATCCCTAGTACAGAACATGCACCATCGCCCACCTCTGTGCTGTCACCTGACTCAGGCTGGTTGTGAGAAAGCAGTCACAGGCGCTAGGTCTTGTTGAAAGCCTGGCAGAAATTGAGCATAGCACATATAAAGTTTATGCCTGGAAGCGGGAAGTTGCAGCACGCCAGAGGGGACCGACCGGCAGCTCTTCAAATGAGAAAGAGGAGAGACTTTCTTCCTAATTCTGTGGCACGTCTCGCCTCTACCCCTACCCAACCCAAGAAGCCAGCTACCAGCGAACGGCTCTCAGCTGTGGGATAGGTAGTGAGGTCCCTCGAGCCCCGACTGCAGAGAACCTCAGGTTACAGCTACGAACCTGCCAGAGTACCTACACTGACACCCCACCTAGTGGGTGTTACTGGCATTGGTTGGGGTTGGAGCCTTCACTCCCCCTCCCCTCAGACAGCTGGCGTCCATTTGACAGGGTTATTGCTGGGAGTGGAACTGGTGGCTTTTGACAATTCAATTATGGCCTACTGGGCACAGGAGGAGCACTAATTGTTGTTGGCCTGGTTTGCATTGGGAAGGTGTGTTATTGGATTTGAGGCGTCGGACCACTTTCTCTGTGGCCGAGGGCCGTTTGTAAGATACGGACTTCTTAGGAGGCGTGAGAGGCAGTGACGAGACAGCACAAGAGACGTGCTAGAGTAGACTTCTGCTTCCGCTGGTTGAGCTGGTGGATGTTCTCCTCTGCCAAGCTGCTTCTTCTCTCTTCCATGATTACACCCAGTTGGCACTCTGTTCGCCCCCTACCAGGCCTTCAATCAGGACTAGTCGCTGTTTGGCCACTTTATCTCGCCCAGCCCTGTGGTGAGGCATAAGGGGGTAGATAACGTAGTGGTTGTCGTGAGTGTACCGTAGGGGTGGGCACGTCCTGAGAAGAAGGATGGATAGTCAGGTGGGTGTGGTTGGTAGGTCTGACTACTGGTCTCCAACGTGAAAAAATTACTCTTTACTTTATATCTGAAACTACTCAAAATATTCCCGCCAAATTTAGCAGGTTGAGTTAGTCATACTTCATCAAATTTGTTTGCATACATGTTTAGAGGGAAGTGGACTAATATTTGTATTGGTAACTTCTTGTTTGAATTGTATTTGTTTTGTGTTCCTCTACAAAGGCTTTTAGGACAGTTTAAAATCAAAATAAAGTGGCTTGAGCATTTCCATAGTGTTGGAAAGTAAATACAGCTACAAAAAACTACTGCAAGTGCAGTTAATCAGTTAATACAAGTACAACTGTAAATATTCTGTTCATTAAGAATTTGTCCAGTTTGTTTGCAAATGTCTTTGCTCACTTAATTTTTGCACCAAAACATTCCACTGTTATAATGCTTTTTTTCTTCAGTGATTTAGGTGTTCTCCACTGCTGATTCTGTTGATTCAATTTTAAGTGCTTAGAGGATTACCTCAGTGCCTATTACAGGATGTAAGTGTTGTTTTTAGGAATACTGGTGGGCCGTGCTCCTGATGGGGATTGCCTTCATCATCTTCATGGGGTTGTTCATCAAGTGCTGTGCTGTTCATACTCCTTCGTCCAATCCTAAGAAGCCACCAGCTAGACGCTTCAGCGACACGCTACGTCGCCCCATGAATACTTTCAGAAGAATGGTGAGTGAAGGAATTTTTCTGTTACTACACTTGCCCATGACAAATCAAAGTGAAGCAACGTGTCTCATAGGTCAATATTATTTATACTCATAATCATTTTGTCATTGAGAAATGTAGTACTGTATTCAAGAGAATATCTCAGGAACTTGCAGTTTTGAAAATAAATGAAAAAATGTAAAATTTTAGTAGTTGCCATTTCCAATTGTGGATAATATTAGTGTCTTGTATGATATAAATTTCTCTCTGTGAATAGTTCAAATGCATGTTTTAAAATTGATGCCTGTCTTGTCATGAATTTCAAATTACTTAGATTTGGTGAGGTATGTGTAGTAGGTATTTGACAAATTGCAATATTCAATTATCTGCAACTTGAGTCTTGGCACTCATATGAAGAGTGACTGAGTCTAACTAGCAGCACTACACTGGCATGATCCATTTGGCCACTATCATGGATTACTTTGTACTATAATAAGCACAGGTTTGTATTCTCTGATGGAAAGTAAAATTCTGTTGGTTGCTAATGGTTTTTGGATGTCCTTCATTCTTGTATAAAAATATAATCTGCAAAAAGAAAATTCTGTAGAAATGGTTTTTATAAACTCCTCCCACAATTTTACCCTGTGTTTATTGTACATTCAATTTCTTTGGTTTCTTACAATGACTTAAGTATCTCTTTTTTTTTTCACTTCCTTGTAGTTTTAGACATTTTTCTTCCTTTTTCATTTAATATTGTAGAAACAGCATGAGAAAATAATTTTTATAATCATATTGCTGTAAAGTAGTATGATATAAAAATGTTTATACCGAGTACAATAATTTATGTAAAGTATTTTTTATATTTTTTATAACTTTATTTCATTGCATAATAGTTGCAATTGCATAACGCTTGCACCATAACTTTTAAATGTTGAAAAGATTATAAATTTTTACAGCTTCAAAATTGCATTCTTTTTGGCACTGCAGTCAAACCAGAGTAGATATGTAGGAATACACACTTCTCTAGATGTCCCTCCACAAACTAATTTGGGGGGAGGATGATTATATTAGCTTTCCCTCCACAAAGTGTGGAGAGCGAATGAAAGCAGCTCAGGCCCAAACAAGTTGCAGCTGAAGCTGAAGCTGAAGGTACCCAAAGGAATGTTTTGCCTCTCCTCACAAGAGGTGCACATTGTACTCGATGAAGGCTGTCCGCCTCCCATGGGATATCTGAGAGAGGGAGGATGCAAGGAGTCCTGCTGGTTGCTAGGCAACAACTTCCCCTCTTGCCAGGTATGAAGTAGCAGGAACTGTGCTAGTTTCCTCCCATCATGTGTGAAGGGGGAGCAAACGATATTCTGTTTGTTTTGACGAGCAACAGCCAAGAATGCTGAAAGATAGCCAAAGGTGAGAACAAAGCACAAAGCACTTACTTCCCACTCGTATGGTGTGCAAGGGGAGGAAGCAAGATCTCGTTGTGCCAAGCGAAGGAAATGATGACATAATGGCTGCTGTGTTTGCTGATAGGCACTACATTCCTAGTTTCTGAATGTTTGCTTTCAAAATACGTATTTAAGGTAAATGTGGGCTATTTTTTTTACAGACAATCCATGTAAAGTGCAGACCAGCGTTAGTTGCAATGAAATGCAATATGCATGAAAAGTTTCTCCTTCAGCATACTTTATAATAAATTAAAGTTTTTATTGGTTTTCCATTAGCATTTGTTTTTTCCCTGTGACATACGTGAGGAAAAGGAAGTCTTGTGGATGTTTTTGTGTTGTAAACTTCAAAATCTGTAGCTGAAGGAAGGTTAAGTGCGCATGTAGTGTGAGACAGGACTGGTTGTGTTGCAGCGAGGGCCACATAGTGTTCCTGGAGGAGCCCACGCGATGGGTGGCATGGGCCGGTCAGGCAGGGGCCCCACCCGGGGCTATGGTGAGGGCAGAGGTTGGTACACTTCTTCACTACAGCTAGAAGTGATCATGACTTCACTTTGTGTTTTGGTCTGCCTGTCCATTGGCATTACTTTATTGTGCACATATTTTGAATTTTTTTGCTGACTTATATTCGTGTATAATTGTAGGTTTAAATATAATATAAATAGTGATAAGTAGTAAATCTTCAGTTTGAAATGCAAGTATTTATGAAATATTATTAGGAACAAGTCTTGTTTGCCCTCTTATGTACTAGGTACTACAGTAGAACCCTGTTATAACATTTCTCAAGGGCCTCAAGAAATATCAAACTTATATAAGGGAAAACTTTATAAGAGGGTAATTTTGTATTGAAAAACATGTTTGTGGACCAAGAGAAGGCAGTTTATTAAGCAGGAAAATGTTATAAGACAGGGTTCCTTTGTATTTATTTTCAAGTGCAAGCATGTTTATATGTACATCCTCATGTGCTCATTGTCTCTTAATGTTGTATGGTCGGGACCTGATTTTACGAGGCCTTAGGGTTCCTAAGACTGGTTTTGTAAAATTGTAGTAAACCCATTTTGATCCCCCCGAAACCACAAAATTTCATTAAAAGTGCATTTTTTTAATTTTCAGTTTTTAATTGCAGGTTTTTAATGAAATATTAATTAATTTTATTAGACAAGCATCTTCCTAATAAAAGTATACAGCAGAGTGGTATAGGTATACGACCTCTTATCCCAGGCGATCCAAACAACCAGCACCAAGCCACTGTGTGAAGTCCATTTCTAGAATAATTGGACAATTTACTAATGAAATATTAATTTATTTCAATATACAGTCTTTTTCTGAATAAACGTGTACCCTAGAATGGTATATATGACCTCTTCTTGTCACCAAACAAATAAGCATAAACACAGCTGTGCACACGTATTATGCATAAGTTAGTAGCCAGCACAACATCCATATTTAAATATTTATCTCACTAAAGTGGAAAACAGGTGGTTTTATTGTACAGGTAGATGTTATGCCTACCTCAGAAGTGCTTAGAACATAATATATTAACTTTAAATTATGACGTGCTCTTATCATTTCTGTTTCAAAAAATTATTATTGTTGTAGTTATTGTTGTTATTTAAAGATTTGGACACACACACATATGGCTATTCTGTACATACATAAATAAACAAAAGACGGACAACAGCAAGTTCATGCAATAAACGTTGACGCATGACGCTTATTTGACATTGATATAAACACGACTTTGCCTCATCTGTACGTATCATCACGTTACCCCAGACGGTGTTTGAACCTTTAAACAACTTGCTACGGGAGCCTACAAGTACGCCCCTAGTTGCGGGGGCACCCACGGACACGCAGCCAAGATCGTTCATCCTTAGTCAGACATCACGCCCCACCCCCTCACGTGTTATATAACTACCATACTTTTTGTGACCAATTTCAACCAAATTTTGCACACTGACAGTATGTATTACTACCATCATATAAGGCCAAAAATATCCGCTTTTGTCCACCATTTTGCAAGATAGAACTACATGATTACAGGATTTGACCCAATGATTACAGGATTTTTATATGAAAGAACCAGGATTTCAGCTTTAGGGCTGGTGGCAGCCCTGATCTAAATTATTTATATAAACTCCATTAAAAAATGCCTGCCGCACATAACACACGTTAATTTACATACCCTACCGTAGCAATATGTCCGTGAAATTTTGGTATGAATCAGTTGATTGGTCCTCGAGACGGCATAAAACGTCCATTATTCATGTGACGATCTTCGTAAATGGAGGACAAAAAGTTAATGTATTAGCACATTCAGTGATCATCATAGATACAATATACAAAGTTAAATTTAAATCTGTTACATAGTTTCGTAGATATGGCACACTAAGCTAAAATGTTTGTATAGGTGTAATACAAAATTCATTTTGATACAGTATGTTCAAAACAATAAAAATATTCCATATAACATGTTCAGAACAGAAGCATCGCTTAAAATGTCTTCAAAACAGTACCTCAATGTTTTCACCTTACTGATCTCTTCTTTATCATTTCGTTACCTCAACGAAGGATTTTGTCCATATGCCATTTCATTTTCTGCAGGAAATTTTTTTTACGTTTATACAGATTTACTTAAATTAACTTTTGATGGAATTAATAACGTCTGTAAACATAGCAAGCTTCAAATAACAGAGAGTGCTATTACAGCCTAGTCGCTTCTGGCAGGTTGTGAAAGCAACATACTAGTGATGGCCCAATATGTAAAACAAAAAACAGCTACTGATTCCATTACCAATATTTCTTAATTTTCCGATCTGATACCAGATAATCCTTACCAAATATGTTGTGCGTAAAATATTTATTTTCAAAGAATTATTTTACAGTTATTCTGACAAAAATTTAATATTTAAATACTAAATATTAAACTAATGTGAATATTAGTTTTACTGCTGTGAGGGCGGATGCAGTTTGTCCAGTTGGTAGAGCAGCACCAGACTCTTGGCCCGGGCCATCAACAATTTTTCATTCAAAGTGCATCATAGAATGGCTTTTACTACCACACATGAGACATGACGAGGTTAAAGGCTAATTCTTAGACTGATGAGACTGAGCAAGACAATTCAAGAATAATTAATGCTGCTTCACAATATCATACCAATCGTGGGGAGTCAACTGATTAAATTTAGAACATTTTATAATGGATGTAATGCATTACATAAAAAGCTGCAAATCCAGTATGTAACATTAGAAAAACACCTGTTACATATATTTGCTTCTACAAGGAAAGTAAACTAATTAACTAATTAAGTTGAACCGTTTGTTTTCTGTAATCTATTCGCAAAATGCTTACATTTGTAATACAAGTGGTATCGTTTGTATATTTTTGCTAAGTTTTAAATGTTAATTTTCTTTGGGTATGGTTGTAGACCAGTGCATGCTCCTCGCCAGTAGTAACGTATTCATTTTAATATATATGGCAGCACGGTCCAAGTGTCGCTTGCTAAGGAAACTGCATTGAATTTTGTCATCTGTGGCGTTGGATGTGTTGTTGTATGAAAAAAAACAGTTAACATTCATAAGAAATGTGCACATATAAGCTACACAACCTTTATTCTACTTGATAGTTATAATTGTTTATGCATGTTAATTCCGAGGGAAAAGCGGGAAAGGTACGTTTAATTCAATTTACAGTCTTGCTGGATAGCCTGGTTGTCGAGGCAATCGGTAGCTATGTGCAGGTGCAAAGAAAGAGTTCAAGTCTAGATGGGACATTAATGAAAACGCAAATGAATTTTTGGCTAGAGTGGTGTAGGCATATTTGGAGGTAGCTCTGAATGGAATGTTTAAATTTAATTGTCATTGATGTTTCAACAAATATATGGTATGCTAATTTTTATGCCAGTAATTTTATATTATTGCAGAGCACAAGTATTTCTATATAGGTATTAGTAACACTAAGAAAACAATATTTATTCAAAACTATTAGCTTGAGGTTTTCGTTACTTATTCTTCTAAAATTGTGCTAAGTGTTTTTATTAAATCTTAGGTAGAATAAATGGAATAAACTGAAATAAAAGTAAATTGTGAAAACAGGGAACCGAGATAAGATAAGAGTTAAAAGAAGGATATACATAAAGATTGGCAGTGTGTTACTATTAAGACAAGTAATTTTTTTACCAAATACATTCAATTCTGCTGGTTTTCTTTGTAGCAAAACAATGATGACAGTTACTTTGTATTAAAATAAGTATATGAACATGAATCAAAACAAGTCCGTTAAGTTTTGTTTTTGCATGTAGTGGATCTCATCCTAGTAACCTGTTTTTTCATAGTTGAAAGTCCTGTCTACCGGCAAAGTGATAAGGATTTTCAGCAGGAGTGTGTGGGTGCTTAGATACAGTTCTTCAAAAGAGGCAGGAATATCAAGAGCATTTGATGGTATGACAGTCATTCTCCTCCTTCCTTCCCCTCTTAGGCTTACCAAGAAACACAACACTAGATTATTATTTCATGGAATGTCCCCCATTAATCCCAAAAAGCAAGCTGTACTTACAGCCAATTTTATTTACGTCAACTTGATTGCCTGCGGACGTTGGTTAGTAATGACAACAGACTATGAAGCTAGCAAGTTCCTTTGGAGAGTCTGTGTTTTAAATTTTCCACCATATTCTCTAGAATGAGAATGAACAAAATCCTGCAGAAGTATTCAGGGTTGAGTGGTGACTTGTCTTAGTAGGCTAGAATTTTTACAATGAGAGGAAACTTCGCCTATTTTCAAGCTCCTGAGTTATCCCACTGGCCTTGAATGTGCTCTTCAAATGTGACACATCATGTTCTGAGGACAAGTAGTGTGTTGTCCTGTATACCTTGTACAAGTTAAATAGTTTTTAAATCTCATTTTTCATAGCAACTGTCTGATTTACAGCAAATTAATTGAATTAGTATTGGCCAAAGTCTTCTATTTGTTCGAATTAGCAGAATAAAATTACGCTATTATGCTTTGTTAAATTTTAGGTACTAATAAAATAAACCAATGTGATATAAAATACAGGATTACAGTATATAAGTTCCTAGTTACATACATCAGAAATAAAGTGCACATGTTTAACCAATTCTGACCAAAAATCAAAGTACATTTCATTATACTGAGTACCTTCCAAACATATCTTACAGAATTTTGGCAAATCGATAGGCGAGTATTTACCACAGAAGAAAATATATATTTTCTCAGAAATGTATTATTTGTGTATACTGTACATAAATAGTAGAGGAGTGTGAGCAGTACTTGTTCAAGTTCAAGATGAGATTAAGAGAGAAATAAAAAAATTCTCGAGAATCGAGACAAAACCAAGAATCCAGATTTTTTTTTAAATGATCCTTGTTTTTTTGTGTTAAGAATATGCTAATCTGGCATCAGTGCAGTTTGCCTCAATTTACAAGTTCATTATACAGGCTGAGTATAAAAGAATACCCCAACATTGAAGGTTTATAATATCAAAACCAAACTATNCAAACAACCTACATACAACCTTGGTTGACCAATCAAATGAACTGTGGAACTGTGAAGTTTGTTTACCATATCTTCATAAATGTTCAATGTGAACACCACGAGCGGCCCAAACGACATCTACGCGATAATCAAACTCGTTCCACACTCTTGTCAGCATGTCCGGTGTTACGGTTTGGATGGCGTCCGTAATTCTCGTTTTGAGGTCGTCAATGTTAGCCGGCAATGGTGGACGAAACACTTAATCCTTTATGTACCCCCATAGAAAAAAATTGCACGGGGTAAGATCCGGGCTTCTTGGGGGCCAGTGATGAAGAGCCTGGTCACCAGCTGCTCCTCGACCAATCCAGCGTTGGAGCAACATCTCGTTCAGATATCTGCGAACAGCTAGATGCCAATGGGGTGGCGCACCATCCTGCTGAAAAATAGTCTCCCACCGCCTCTTCTAACTGAGGAAACAACCACTCTGTAAGCATATCCAAATAAGGGATTCCAGTAACAGTGGGCTCGTGAAAAAAGAAAGGTACAAAAACAGTGTCTTTGGATACAGCGCAAAACACGTTCACTTTGGAAGAAGCACGCTCGTGTTCGGTGGTTTCATGTGGAGGCTTCTGACCCAATATCCGCACGTTGTGCCGGTTCACCTTACAATTTGTATGGAAAGTCGCTTCATGGCTAAAAACCAGCTTAGACATGAAGGCATTGTCTACCTCGTTCTGGGCAAGATTGAACGTGCAGAAATCACGTCTCAGTTGTTTATCCCTTTCGGTAAGAGCCTGTACAAGCTGTAAACTGCGTGGTTTGTACAGCAATTGCTTTCGCAACACTGTCCATACCTTCGATTGAGGGATTTGCATTTCCTGGCTAGCTTGTCGAGTTGATTTTCTCGGACTGCAAACGAACGCTTGTTGAATCCGTTGCACATTCTCTTGGACACACGCTGCCGCTCGGAACTTTTGCCTTTGCAAAGGCACCCTGTGTCACTGAACTGACGAAACCAACGTACGATACTCTACCTATTGGAAGGAAGACGTCCATGTTTGCAACGGAATTCACGTTGAACAGTCGTAACCGATTCACATTTAGCAAACTGAATAACGCAGAACGCCTTCTGTTCGATCACCATCGTGATGCGGAATAACACACAACACACGCTCATAGTGCGATGACAGACTCTTCCTGTGTCATCTCTCAGCACATTAAGGAAACATCAGACCGTCCCCTTCACATTGACGTGTCGAATGCAAGCTCGCTTCCCCCTCACCACCTCAAACCGAGCGTTACAAATGCCATCCAAACCATAACACCGGACATGCTGACAAGAGCGTGGAACGAATTTGATTATTGCGCAGATATCGTTGGTTGCTCATGGTGGTTGCATTGAACATTTATGAATTGAACATTTATGAATGTATGGTAAATAAACTTCATGGTTCCACAGTTCATTTGATTGGTCAATCAAGGTTGTATGTAGGTTGTTTGACTTTGATATTATAGACCTTCAAAGTTGGGGTATTCTTTTATACTCAACCTGTATTTTAGTATCTATAAACATTTAAAAGGCTTCAATATTTAACTGAATTTAATTTTTATATAATTCGCAAAGACAATTTTTTTAGAAACTAAAAGTAATTTTAAATATAATTCGCAGTTACACTAAAACGTTTTAATGCAAATGAGCTATGAGAGATATAGGCAAAACTAGGCAAGAAGTATATGCAACTAGACTCAGCTGTCAAGAGCTTTCCTTCAGACATCTCCATCTCGTGTTTCAGGTGTAGTTCAGTGCAAACACGTCTGTCAAGCACACCGTGCTGTTAGTGTATTGCTTGGCATCTTCGTTCTCTCCCTTCTATCAATCCTTGTCATCGTTCTTGTTGATGATTATCTTTCAGCAGGGTGGCATCAGGGCCTCAATGAAAGAGCAGCTTACTTGGTAAAGTTCACATTTCTTGTTCCAAATAACCACAATGACCATGTGAGTCATGTACAGTAGACTCTCGTACAAAAAACACGTGTACCGATAAACTGTATCCACAGTTAAATTTCAGTGGTCCCGGCAAAACTATATAAATAATGATAAAGTTACCCACTTGTATCGTTTTTCGGATATTGTGTTGATCAATATATATTTTGGTCCCGTCACCCTAAGATATTCTGCAATTATAATTTTAAAGCTGGTTGTTATGCAAACATCAAGTACGTAATTGGATATAAAATACGTTAACGCACTGCTGATTATCACTGCTCTGCAGTACGGTGCGAGTCTGGTTTGCTCCTTCCCCTTACACGTCTGACGAGGGGAAATGGTTACCTCGCAACCAGTGTGGCGTCCTAGCGTCCTCTCTCTCTCTCTCTCTCTCTCTCTCTCTCTCTCTGTCTGTCTCCNCTCTTTCTGTCTCTCACAGTTGCGCACCTTCTTCCCCTTACACTCCTTCGAGAGGGGAAGCTGTTGTCTAGCAAAAATAAAAGCACTTTCTTTCTCTTGGCCACTACCCTTTACACGCCTGGCCACAGAACATGTGCACCTGGCGATCGTAGAAGTTTTATCAAGATTATCCGTCACTCAAAAAAGTCGCTACTATCATCACTAGTATTTCAAAGCAAATGGTTTTGCCTGAAAATGTCACGCAATACATTTTAACGAGGAATTAATATTTGCAAACATGATTTAAGGTCTTTTTTAAGGTATTTTTTTCCTGTAAAGTTAATGTTTAATTGTATCTGGCGTAAAATCACCATGATTTTAAAATTAAACATTAATTTAAATCAATGGGCAGCATCTTCGCAAATAAAATGATAAGTCCAGAAGCATATACTTGACCTCCCTTTGTCGCTGAAAATGGTTTGAACATAGAGCAACTTGTATTACCAAGTCTAAAGTTTATTTTCAGTAACTTCATGCAGGAAAATCTAATTTATTTTAATAGAGATGTGTCTTTTAAATAAACTGATATCCTGTAAGGGCCTATTTGACACCTTTCGTCATCGTCTAATAATGGATAAGCACCGAGCCCGAGTGCATCATCATTCGTGAAATGTGTGTATATGGAAAAATCAGAGAACATAGTGTTGAATGATAAATTATTAAAGACAGTGAAGAAATCACCAAAGAAAACCTCTCTGTGGGGTCAAACCGATCAACCATCCTACTTCTTATTTTCTATGGCACTTTTGGATTTTGACGGGCACCAACTGCTCGACCGCATAATGTTGAGTGACTATTGGCAAGCAGAAGTAACCCCGCCCACAAATTCCCTCCCCCCCACCACTGCTGAAGCAGAGAGGGATATGTACTTTCTCCGAAGTCAAAGCCATCCCCGTTTGTGCTCCGGAAGTGGTTGAGGACACTTTTAACACCTCACTGGGCATAAACCTTACACCCATTACAGGCCAGTCGCACGCCCAGCCAACTCGCCTCCGACTGCATGTGCCAGCAGAGAATACATGTGACATGCACATGTGTCAAGAGGGACAGTCCTTCCATTGCCCTATAAAGACTTCTACCACACAACCTGAGGTTGGGGGGTTCAAGAGAAGCCCCACCTGGCTCTAATTATGAAAGATTATTTTCAGTTATCTTTCATATTATGCTATTCCTTCAATATTTACACCTTTCGAACTGGGCCCCTGCATGTGTACACCATTATCACATCCTCACCCCGTGATCAGCATTACACCCAGCCAGCAGGCAGGCCGCCAACACAGACAACCAGGGCAGCTGAACTGTCATCAGCCCTCACCATTACCTTACATGGGAATTTCTTTACCTTGAAATTCCTGTGGGCCCTAAATGGCCTGAATCCTAATTAGTCCAACACTCCGCCAAGTGGTCGGGCCTTGGTACCATCTATCGGCCCAAGCCATATGGCAGATACCCCTCCCCAGCTGAGAGAAACTGGGATTCCTTAGGGATACGGGTGGCAGAACCCAGTATGTTTAAACCCAGGGTTGGCACGTGGAGTGGAGCCTTGAGTTGCAATAGAGTCTACTAGAGATGCGGGTTACTGGGCTCGGGTACTATAGCATTGTACTGCCATGACACCTCAAGCGCCCGGATGCTTTCCTCCAGCTGCCTTACAATCCACTAATGTCACCGATCTACATCTCCCATGTGAGCCAGACCAACTGATGGGTAAGTGATACGGACTGCTGCATGAAATTTTGGGTGATAGGATCAGGTCAAGGGTAACAGGAGAAATCTCGAAAATTTCCGATATCCTATAATTATCTAGAAAGGAAATTGAGAATTTTTTTTATCTCGGTTATTTTTTGGTATTACTGAGAATTGCACGACTCTAGCAAAAAGTCAAATTCTGTGCACTGGCTAGATACTCTGAAAATTAAAAAAAAAAAAAACATATTATTCAGTTATATTGTTTCATACGTAAGGCAAATCAAAGAAAGCAATGCTAAAGACCCTCAATTTTCTATAAAACTGAATGCCCTGTTAACAAAACCCAATTTAAATGTCTTGTTTCAGCCTATATTCTAAGATGATGATTTAATTAGATTCAGTAGAATTGTTGCCAAAATATAATTAACAATTATCAAAATTAAGAAATAGTTTCAAACAAAGGAGGAGACTTTAGATTAAATGAAATGTTATTGTTGTGATGTGGCAGACAAAAGAAAGAAGTTATTACAATGTCAGTGCATCAGGACAATGTTCCCCCTTCTGAAACACACAATAAAAGGGCATATTTAATGTGCATTTTCAATTAAACAGCTGACGCATATTTATCTTTTTCTCAGATGCATCAGTCGTAAACAATTCATGGTAGGTAAAGATTACTTAATTTGTCGTTACAGACAATACGTCACCTGTCAGTAGCATTTAATGTATCTGTCTTCTGACACACCTAAAAACAAAGGTGATAATTTTGATCTTATAGTCAGGATTGCAGAGATGCTTCTTGTAGAGATACGGTGCTCTGGTGAAACTACTAAATGTTGGATGATGGACGTGCATTTCACATAATTTTATGATGACTTGTAACGTTGGGCGCTACAGACAGCCGGTTTTAAGTTGCATTCACTCGACTAGCTCAGAGGTGGAACACGAGACTCAGTAAAATGGATGCCGATTAATTAAGAAATAAGTTCAAGTTCCAGAGTATTTTTTTCTATACTTTATTTATCATTTAGTGACACAGTTCACAGCCAAGTTCCGGTATGCAGAGTACGAACCGTTCACAGATAAATATACAAGTGCAGAAAAGCGCCACCGTCGTTTACAGATTATTCATGTCTCAAAACTTGCATTGCAAGACGAAGTTACGAAGGCAGGAGGGATGTTCATTCCCTCCTGGCACCCTAGCGACCTCCCACACCGGCGGAAATAATTTTATAGAATTATTTAGGTTAAGCCGAAAAGAAATGTAGTGATAAAAGATTTAACGGTCGCGGGTGCTTGCCGGTGTGGGTGAAGTTCTTCACGCCCGATGTGTCTTCTCCGACGTTTGGTTACTTTTTCTTTTTTAGGAGATAGACACCCCAAGTATTTATTATGCAGGCCTATCGCCCCCTTCTCCTAAGATAAGGGCACGGCATACGGCATCTGCCAGCAGCGTCATCCAAACTGCGTTGTAGGAACTAAGACTGCGCCGTCGACATACAGATAAACAAACTTCTCGTATAAAATTTGTACGACGCAGCCTGAAAGTTTCTAAATAATGCTGACGCTTCACAAAAACTGAAAACGACGACATTCGAAACAAAACGCAACGCTAAACAGATGCCTGATAAACGTAAAACAGCAAACGTCCGCCCGATAAACAAACTATCACGGAAAAGAACCGCCGCAGCTTTAATTTTGAATACCGATAAAAATATTACAAAGCTTAGCAAAGCTAAAGAAAAACGAACGAAATTGAAACACGTGTCCCGAAAATTAAGAATACTGCGTCATTACAGACTGTTTATACATGCTACATGATGAACGATGACAGTACCTTCTTACGACAAATGTGCATTCACCATTACATGAAACTTCTAACATTTGCATATCATCGTAAGATTTTCCTATTCACTTTCTTTCATGGTTATCTTCTGATTGTTGTCGGATCTGCTAATTTTAAGATAATGAGTCTACATGTGCTTTACTTTTTCAGCTAGCACATTCACCCAAAAGAGCAGAAAAAAGGGGCTACTGATTTATACAATTTTTATTAACATTAGAATCTTTGATCATGCCAAGTGTGGTCTGACTTCTCATATAAGTGCTGTAAATTTTACAAAGCTATCATTTTGAAAACACTGTCTGAAGTATTTAACTGACACAAATGTAGGTCTTCTGCAATATCATTACTAGTACCCAAAAAGTTGTGGGAATCGATCTAGTATGTCCTCACACGACTCTTCCTGTTTAAATGACCAACTAGAAGCAATTTATCAATATATTATATATATTGTTCACCTCGTACACAGCACAATATGTACTGCCAGAATACCAATTTTGATTCATATTGGTGAGGGCTCATAAAATCAGAATGGCCACCTTTTTGAAAGTATGCATTTGATGTGGTTGAAAACTGAAAAATCTTAAATGTAGTTACTAGATACTATAGGCATACCAAAAGTTAAGTGAAATTAGTTGCAATATTCAATTTGTTAGTTTGTTTGTTTGGTTTTTTTATTTATTTATTTATTTTTTTTTTGGGAAAAAATATGAAAGCTATAATATTAAACATTATTAGTTCAATGAATGGGCTAATATGAAGAGATAGAACCACGAAATGCTATTAACATCCTTTAAAAAGAACACATTACTTATATTTAAAAAAAAAATTGAATATTTTATTTTCATTTTGTGAGGAGGGGGGGGGACATCCCAATATTCGCCCTCCATTGGCTATGCCTCTCTCCTGAAGGTAGTATGTACAGTGCATGAAATGATGCTGCATGATAAATTTGGTTATAACAATAATTCATCATAGCGATGCTCTAACTTGCCATGATCCCTTGTCAGTACTGTGTTCCATAATGTGATTACTACAGAAACCTACTGCATATTGGTGGATGTATTCCTTTGATGTTACTAAGAGGATGTAAAATTGGTAAGAGCAAGACATACAGCTATCTGGTACCGTACCATTTGCTGCTTTCTACATTACTGATGATTGATAGGCGATAGCCATATGTGTAAGTATGTATAGATCCCTTATCTAGGGTTAGATGATCAGAGAAGCCAGGTTAGAGAATAAATAAAGTGGGTACAGTAGTGTGTTGCCAAAACTAATATGCTGTGTAGAAATTGACACATTGACACGATTCTTGTAGTTTAAAGTGCGAGGGATTGTTGCAGCGAGTGCCCCGCCAGCGAGTTACAGCCGTACGAACCATCCTGAGCTGTATGCAGGGGCATATGGCGGCCGTAATATGTACGAGATGCGCCACCATAAAGTCTGACAGTGCAGCAAGGACAGTTTGCACTTGTTTTCGTATCCGGTCGTGTCTGAGCCCAAGATGTTGGTGGCTGCTGGAACTGCGCCACTGCCTCTGTGTGACGGGAAAGTGAACTTGCCGCCCCTCATCCTGATACCGAGCTCTCCCAGGCACCTGGCCGTTTCGTTAGCCATGTTTTAAATTAAAACATTGTGAACAAAAACAATTTGTCTTTTTTAATGAGACATCAGAAGATATCGTAATCGATACTTTTTGGTACAAACTGTGATGTGTGTGTTTTTCCTTCTTGTGTATTTAACAATGAACAAGGCATGTTAAATACCTGCTGTATTTATATAGTTTAGCTTTTTTGTGGAACAGCAAAGATATTATTTAAACATTGGTTTATAGATACAGCATCAAAATAAGTTCAAATTGTTTTAAATTGGGGAATGAAAAAGTTATGAAACTTAAAAAATTTGTGTTTTCTTTCTGATTAAGGTGCTTTTAATTAATATAAATGATAATATTTTGTCTTGGATTGCTTGAATATTTTTTTTTCTTACCAGTACATTCCAACCCACATTTTTGTACTTGAAGCAGTCACATACTCCAAGAAATGTACGTGTTGTTCACGTAGCCTCACAGGAAATTAACAGCAAAAAACAAAGTTAGATTTTTTCTGCAATTAATTTACTTCAATAATTTATACAATGTTTGTTCACATAGTAGCTGCACCCAGTTCATTAGAATAAGAAAAATGGCAGATACTTTTTTTGTGTGGTTTTTTTCACAAGCATTCTCTTTGTGTATCATGAACTTCCCCAGGGGTGCAAAAAATGTTCTAAACCCACTGTATCCCGAAAACCAAAATTTTACTGCAAAAATCTGCTAAAAAATTTCTTTTACTAATATGGGCAGTCTTTTCATTTCCGAATTACTTTTGATTGCTTATAAACTTGCAGAGAAGTTGGAGAAAATCTCTTGAAGTGGCATTTCTCTCCATTGAAAGAGTTTGTCTTAAAAATATTTTTTAGAAGTCCGGATGCCATTCTAAGAAATGAACACTTCTCAAAAAAGAATCTGTTTTCTAGTTGACTGACCGTTACTAGTCCAACGCATTCACAGACTTCATCATCGCAAATTTTCAGGCTGTTTTCGTAATCATAAATGTCAAGTTTATTTTCCTTGGCCATAAGGTTTTTCAAAAAAATCCGTATGCTCACGAAATTTTTAATTGTGACTGTACTACATCAGGATTTAATGTACATTGTGTGTTTTCAATAACCCAGTCTGCAAGTCTTTGCAGTGATGCCTGCATTTGCTTTTCTGATGTATTGGAATGTGATACAATTGTTAAATGTTTGTTCTGAAACATAGCTGCCTATGAGTGACAGTTGAAGGCTTTGCTGTGTTTTTCCAGCAATGTTTCAATCTTCTTCCTCGCCCCTGCAAGTCACATTTGTCTTCTGTACATGACTTCTTGTCATGTGGAATCTTTTATCAGCTTGAGCATTGGTTAGCATCATCAGTAATAAGCAGTTCCCAACTAAACATTTATTTTTTTTGGAATTCAGAGCCTTTAATAATTATAGTGATTGATGGAACTTCTCCTTCGATATTTTGTTATTTTTTAATTCCTGTATTGTGGCACTGAGATTACTTTGTAAAAAATCAAACATGTCCAATACAGGTGTTTACATTTTGACAAATATAACTACGTAAATTTTATTATAACTGCCATGAAGTAATTTCTCTCGGGTACTTTGTATATGAAACTGGATTTGCAGACTTTGCACAATTCCAATTACAGGCTTTAAGTATCAGTAAGATATTTTTGCATGGACTAAACTTGCTTTTGAAGATTGGTGAAAAATAATGGTCTTTCTGAAATGTCCTGTATACTTTTACCTATTTTCTACAAATAGCGAGTCCTGAGAAGATATAAGAACTCAGTTTCTACAGGTAACATATTCAGGTGTTTATATGCCATGCCCAAATTATAATTTGGCGATATTGTTAACCTTAATGTACACCACAAAGCTGTGTCAACCTTTTTTTTGCGTATTGTTGGTATAGGCAGCAGTGTGAAAAAGCATTTTTAAATTATTTGCATACTTTTGTAGTAATTTTTTTTTGTGCGAAATATTATTATTTTTGTTATTACAATAAATGTTCCATACTCTTTAAGTAGAAAACTTGTGATTGTTCAAGCACTAAAGATTATGTTAATTGGATAGAATAAAAAATTTCCCTGTGAGCTAATGTTGGAAAATTCAGTTTATACTTCTTGATTTTGTAAGGAAAATTTTGGCATGGAAATTTTTTTGGGTAATGTCATGCAGTTCAAATAAAGTTGGATCCTTGAACTACCAAATCATTGTGTGAACTATTGAAGTCAAAGGAAACTTGTTACATATTGTTCTACTGTCTACGCTGAATTTTGCATTCTGTGATTGGTCGACATAAGCATTTTTGATTGTAGTTGGTGAGCCACAGGTTCTTGGATTATGTGCATATTTATAAAGAAATCTGTATTATATTGTTGGCAAACTATTTTAAACATTTACACATATTTTAAAGTATAATTTTTTATAGCCAAATTTTTTTATTTACCTACCAGGTTCTATGTACTCTTGTGATTTATGTTTAATAGATAGACTTGTACTTTTTTTTTAAATTATTAAATAAATAAACATTCTATATTTTTTAAGGAAAATACTTCATGCGTTTGTTTAAGTAGCCTAGTTTTGTAAACTAGAAGCTCAGTAAAACTTTTAAAAGTTACAAGATATGATATACGTATATATATATATTTTGTATGCAGCAATACCAAAAATAAGTCTGGTTATGTGATGTGTGATTGCATATTTTCTTTATTGGTTCAGTGTTTTAGTTTTATAGTTGCAGTATTACATATTGCGTGTGTTAGAACAGGTATTTTAAATACTGTGTTGTAGAAAAATAATACCTTAAGATAATTATTTGCGTGAGCATGTGTATGTGTGTGTGGTGTTTTTATTGACAGTTTATTTTCTGTTGTACACAAAAATGGACCAAAAAGTGTAGTGCATTCATTACGATAATTTTGTTTGTATATAAATTATTCTCGTGTGCGACATTGTCAAGGTTTATTTAAAAGTTTCGTTAATAACAAGCTGGTGGGAATTGTAACCAAGACTCAACCTCCTCTTTCATGCAGTAAGGGAATGGAAAACAGAAAATAAAGTCAGAGCTGAGAAAACACAAGTTGTCCATAGTTACCGCAATCTAACAAAGGCATCTTTACGTGTCGTACTAGCTGCCACATCAGTTAGAACTGGAAGCAAGCGAGTTATTGTCGTGCATGCACTACACGACCTGTCGGAGTTTTGTGCGTCTGTGTTGGTTTGAGCTCTTATCAAAGGCAAGAAGGCCAGGTGAGGAGAAACACTGCACTGTTACAAGCCAAAGTGACACAATAAATATTTTACTAAAGTCAAAGTCCTTTTTATTTCTTTTTGAAAATAAGTAACGAATATAAGAAAGAAGCTATAGTGCAGTGAACATTGTTTATTTATGAAACTGTATTTACTATTAAAGGGCATTTTTTTCCCACTGGTGGTGTGTAACCACTTTCCTGTAAACATGGTTTTTGTTCTATTGTATTGGGTTCCTTACTCTCTAAAAAAGTACCAGCTTGTGTGAACATGTCTTTTGTACAATCTTGAGTTTTGAAGAACTTTAAATGTCAGTATACTGTTTACTCAAATTATTTTGCATGTTAGCCTGTTCTGCCATTACTTAATTCTTTTTCACCGTGACTAGCAGTAGCACAATGTGTATAATCTTGTCATGATGAAAATGCAGTTTTGCCTTTACTGTAATATTACTCTAAGTATAACAGTTTTAAAAAATGTTTGTGGGTGTTTATAACATTATAATTTTAATGATTTTTATAAATTGCGTGGTATGGAAAATTGAACAGATTTTTAAAGTAATTTTATTTTTGTATACATTATATTAGTAAACACTGTCAATAAATTATTAAAGTTTGCATTGAAAATGTTTTATATATATATATATATATGTGTATTTATATTTATATTTAAAATTTTCTCTGCTACCAATTGTTATGGATATACTGCATTTACTCGAGTATAATCCCTGTCCATGCATATTTAGTCCACTAAACTGGTTTTCTTTATTATATGTTGGGGGAAAAAATTTTTTTTGGCCTTTTTCTAAAAAGAGTTGAGTACAGTGAAGTGATTATGGAGCTCTCCCATTCCCTTCTCCTAGTGTGCCATGGATTTGGTAAGATGGTAGTACAGTGCAGTACTGAAGTGGCCTGTAACTTTAAAGGAGACAAAATAGTTAACGTAAGTTTGGAGGGAAGAGTTGAATGACTTGCGAGCAAGCATGCAGTAGATGCATATGGATGGGGGTTTAGTAATATGTTAATGTAGAGTGACAAAGTACATGTATTGGCAAGGGGGGCAGTTTTATGTTGATTAGATTGTATGACTGTAAGGTTATACAATTTGTGGCTTTAAATAAAATTTTACCTTTTTCAAAGCAACTGATACGCATCACTGCTTTTTGTACCACTGTCTTGGCAAATTGTAAAGAGCCATGATGTATACAGTGGACTCTCGATGTACTGAAAATGCATGTATCGATAAATCATATATACAATTAATTTAAAGTGGTCCCGAAAATATTCCTGTATAAATAATGATAAAACTACCTACTTTTATCGTTTATCGGATATTGCATCAATTGAAATATCTTTCGGTCCTGTCACCTAAGATGTCCCACAACAATAGTTTTTAAGCCGATTGTTAATGCAAACGTCTAGTAACTGGATGTGGAATAAATCACATGTGCCGCCTTTTTTCACTTCTCTGCGGTGTGGTGTGTGTCTGGCTTGCTCCCTCCCCTTACACACCTGTGGAGAGGGGAAGCAGTTGCCTAGCAACCAGCATGACAACCTGGCATTCCCTCTCTCGAAGCTGTTGTAATACGAGTTTACAACTGTTCCTATTGCTATAATGAAAGGCTTCATTAACAGATTTGCGTTATAAACTAAATTAAATACCTTTCAAATGATAGGGAAAATGACGGTTCCTTTAAAAAACTATCGCAATTGCGGACGTGACGCTATAGGGCATACTCGCAATAACGCGGTTCCACTCTATTTGCACCTTTCATCACTAGTATTTTAAAGCAGATGGTTTCACCTGAAATGTTATGCAATACATTTTAACAAGGAATCATTGCTTGCAAAAAATATTTTCTTTTGTAATTAAAGATCTTTTTTTCCTCTTTAAAGTTGGTGTTTAATTATATCTGGTATAAAATCATGATTTTGAAACAAAATACTAACTTAACTCAGTGGACAGCATCTCCGCAAGTAATATGGTATGCCCAGAAGCATATAGGTACTTGACATCCCCTTGTCGCCAAAAATTGTTTGAACGTCGAGCAGTTTGTATTACCAAGCGTAAATTTCAGTTTTAGCAACTTCCTGCGGGGAAATTGGTGGATTTATATGAATTTATTTCAATATACACGAGTCTTTTGAATCAACTGATATTCTGCAAGGGCTTATTTGCCACCTTTTGTCGTGTAATAATTGGTAAGCACTGAGCCCGAGTGCAGCGTAACTCGCGACAGGTGGAAATGTTCGAGGAAATCAGAGGATATGGTTTTGAATGAATAATAATTAAAAACTGTTAAGAAATAAATTTTAAATGTCTTATTTATTCATATCTTTGTCAAAATTACAAGGTCTTTTTGCAATGACGTATAATCAATTACTTTAAGAGACAGACATTTTCCACGCTCACAAGGTGTCTCGAAAATGTTTAGATAGCGACGTGTAGATGCACTCCTCCTGCTTCTGGGAGATTCCCCTTCTCTGTCTCGCCTGCCATGAACACACTGCTGGTTGATAATCTCTTTGCACTCACTCAGCTGATCAAATGGGCGTGGGACATTCAAAATTTGGCTTGCATTCAGCATCATATTATTTTCATTTTCAGAGGGTTTGAAAGTTTTAGGTCAGCTTGCATTCAGTGTTGTATTACAATTGATTATGTAATGTATTTTGAGATTTTATACTCTTTATTTAGATGATTTAATGTGGAATGTTTTTCAGTATATTATTTACAGAAAAATATTTTTTTTTAATTCCAATTTTTATTGTGTTTATTAGCAAAACTTTATTCATAGATAATATGCAGCTCTAATAAGGTCAGAAGTTGTATTTTATCGATGTACATGTCAGAACACTTATCTACTGAATCCCAGATGTATGGAAATTTTTTGACAGTTGCTGGAAAATGGTAGATAGGGAGTCCACTGTATTTAATATCCAGTTTTGGAACAACATAAACATCTGGGGCAAAAATTCTGTTCCACTATACATCAAATCAAACACTTTTTTTTTACAAAGAAGATATTTAAATTGACAAATGTGAATAAGTAATGCATAAGATGTAAGTATGTGATTCTTTTACAAACTGTGTTTTCACAACAGTGTCTGATGTCCAAATAACATCTGATTTATTAAAGGAAGTACTGGTATATTTGCCCCATAAAACCAAATTCTTAACTATTTGTTTTGCTGAAAAAATTTATGTAAGGGAGGCTAAAAAAACATCTTAATTTAAAAATTGGTGTGGCTTACAGCAAAAATTAAGGAGAATGGTACAGGATGTCTACTGACACTGTAAATACTGAAATTATATTGGAATTTATATTTAAATACTGGAATTTTTTGGTGGTTGCCTTCATTGAATGAAAACTATGAAAATTACCTCATAAAAAGACATTTGTATGCATCTGAAATACAAATCAGTTGTATTTGTAATTTTTTTTAATGGTACATTGTCATATAACATTGCACTGTTCAAGTAAGGTTTTGGTAACAAACTGTGCAGAATGCACTGTTTAGAATTGTTTAACACCACAACAGCGCACAAGGCTGAGTTGAAGTATATCATTTATGATTTAATGTTCTGATTAATGTGCTTACGCAAACGTTTTACGGTACGGTGCTGACTGACATCACACTTGATGGCAGCCATCACAACATGGTGTTTGTGTGTCAGAAATGATGCATATTTTATTGACGGCAATTAAAATTGAATATACGCTACAAATACTTATTGAGTTGTAACTCATAAGTATAAACTGATGCAATGAGTTTGAGTAAAAGAGGTAAAACCTAATTTCAAGATGAATGGTTGGACAGAAATATTTTCAATGACTGGACATAGCTTAAAAAAGTGAACTCCGATTAAAGTAAAGGATGTTGTGTGTGTAAAAGTAATTTTAACATCAGTAATATGGGGCATATCATCAGTCAGATAACATGCAGAAGTTAAAAAACAGATAGATAAAGGCTGTTAGAACCAGTAAAAAATTGTTGTAACTTTCTGTCTGCGACAATAATGTTGCCCTCAACTCCTGTGTTTTCACAATCTCTTGTAAGTGATAATATAGAACATATCCATGTTAAACAGCGCTTCTCTACAAAAGAAAATTATACCAAACTTGTTTGTGGGGATGGTGGGAGCATTAGGTTTAGTAGTTCTGCCCTAGATAGGTTTGTAAGTAACGATGATGTGACATGTGCCAAAATGACTTTAGCTCTTAACATGATCATGACTCGTTCTTCTGCCCAAAGTGCTTCAGTTTGAAGTGATCTTTCCAAATGCACAAAAACAAACTAGGCTATGTGGCTTGTATCCATTTTTTCAAAAATTATTTTCAGACATAATACAACGTGATTTCTGTGATGTATCATATGACGAAAGTTTAAACAAAGTGGCACAAAAGAGTTAAATGGACATTGTAGTGTGATTTTGGGGTGAAATGAAGTGGAGACAAGATTCTCAACTTTCTGTTTTTTGGGTCATGCAGTGGCACGTGATCTTTTAATGAACTTTGTATCTGAATTAAAATTACAGGGCTTGAATTTGAAGACCACGATACAAGTTTCAATGGATGTGCCCAATGTCAATCTGAAGTTCTTAAAAGCCCTGAAAAGTTACTTACGAGAAGACAACTCCTGATGATCCCGAGTTATTGGAATTCAGGACCTGTTCATTGCACATAATCCACGGTGCATACAGGACTGCTCATGACAAATGTGATAAGAAAATCAATAGTTTTTTCTGTTCAAAAATTTTCCAACCAGGCGTGCTGGATATCAGTTTTGTTCTATTAGAGAGGTTGAGAATTCTAAGGTTTCACAAAGGGCTGGTGCAATGCTGCCTCATTTAAAGAAGTACATCAACCTTGGAAAAAACCTCCCCAGTCAGAAAATTTCCAAAAGTTAAAAGTGATTGTGAAAGATGAACTGTTGGGTTTACGAGTTCAATTCCATTAGTGTTAGAATATTTCCTCAGGGATTATTTAAGCAACCGGCCACTCTTTCCTTTAATTTATACTGGTCTCAACCAGCTGATTGTGTTTTTGACTAACAAGATTGTAAATCATGATATGTCCACTGCAAAAAAAAACACAGAAATCAATTGGTATTGATCGATGAAAAAATGTAACCAAAAGATTTATTAGTCTCGACAGTGGATTTGCAGCATCATTCGCTCTCAAAGGAGTAAATTAAATACTAGTATTGCAGTTCAAGAAAGATTTTCAAGCATCCCTTGTTGAGTTATGGTCAAAGTTGGTGAAGCAATGTCCATTATCTTGTGAACTTGTCAGGGGTGCAAGTTGTCTTTCCCCAGATGTAATTATTAATTCGTCCCTAAGAAACCAACGAGCAACTGCAGCATTATAAGTTCTGGTTGAACACAAACAACGTATTGGTGAAGCTGCAGATTCAGTTAAACAGGAGTATTTGGATCTCTTAGATAAACCAAGCGTACATAAGAAATTGAAAAGTTTCAATCGTAAGAATTACCAACTTGACCATTTAATGTACCAACTTCGTGCTAAGGTGAATGTATTACAGGCACTTCTAAATTTTGTACAGAAAGTCCTTGTTCTGTTTCATGCAGGCAAATGCAGTAGAGCATAGTTTTCCATCAGTAAACAATGCTTAATGGAAAACTGGCTTGAAGACAGCTTAGTGGCTTAGCTTTCAATTTATGATGCAGTTACTGATGTTGCTATAACAAAACAAATGATTCATGCCTTCAGCAATGCATCAACCAAAATAAGTGAAGCTGTGAAGGAAAAGAAGACTCAAGAAGATGATAAAGTGTTTAAGAAAAGAAAGGGTAGCTGAAGAAATCAGGGTGTTAGAACTGAAAAAAAAGGATGTTCTACAACAAGCAAAAGAGGAGGCGGAGAAATTGGAAAGTAAAGTTAAGAAACTGGAGCAAGTTCTAAAATAAGTAATTAATGATTTAAAAAATTGTGGTTGCTTTTGGGTTTATACATTTTTTTTCTAGTTATGCTCGTGTGTTTACACATTCACATTTTTTGTGATTCAGTTGTCACCTAAAATTGTATAATGTATTTTGAACATAAAAATAGGGAAACTGGAAAGAGTTGGATGCGAAGGATGGTGGAGGCCAATAGTTTTTTTTAAATATTAGCACTAATATAATGAACATTAACCATACATATTGACATTGTTAAATCAATGCATGCGTAATGCAATTTGGCTGTGGTTTAATTAATTGGTGGCAGTCTGTGTGTTTAGACACCCTGTGCGAGTACCTGCCGGGTACTATGCTAGAAAATACTGCTTGCAGCGCAATCCTGTATCCAAAATAGAACTAGCGACGTTAATATTATGGTTTTAAAAGGCTGAAATATTGGGGGTACTCAATATGTTAAGCACCTCTGTAATCTGTACCTGTGTTTGGAATTGATAACATGCTAGTATATTCTTCTTCTATGTCCTGCAATAAATAAGTTGAATTGTACTTGATTTGAATACTTAAATACAAAAAACAATATTCTGTCAGATTTTGAACACAGAACATCAATGATGCCAAGTTCCATGTTAGTGTCCCAGTGTAATTATTATTTCCTTTCAGTGAATGCAACTTTGCCAAATTATCAGAAATGGAAACAGCTCTCATTATTTTAGTTGTATGCAACCATCTTCCATGTTTGTTAATAGGACAAGATGGCAAACGCGAAACACTGTGGTAACTACCTCTAGCAAACTGCACATGTGTAAATTCAAAATCTGTGATAAAAAATTAAAAATTATGTTTTATTTTTGAAACAAAAATATTAAAGTTTTACAGCACTCTTGACAGATCCCCTTCACAAGATCAGAGATTCTATTAGATAAGTTTGTACAAAGAAACATATAGAGAAGTGGGAAATAACATGTGCCAGGCATTAAATACATCTGCTTCTGCCGTCACGTCAACTTAAGATTTAAACTTGTGCCCTGTCGTAAATAGTGGTAGACTAGTATATCGTGGAAAAACATATCTTTATTAAGAAATGCAGAAAGTAAGAACCCACTCAGTTTACAAAATCAACAGTGTGAATTACCAGTATGCAAAGAAATTCCAGAATTTCTTCACTTTTTCCCCCCCGAGTGTCTGATTTTGCCTGGTTATCTCAATTTTCTATGCACCGGTGGCAATGCTGGGAATACTGTGAGCAGAGGAAAATGGGAAATGGGAAATAAAATTTGATACAGATGCTTAAAAGGATATGTGGTTTTTTAAATAGCACATTTTGAAAATTATGCTCTATATGCCATATTTCAGCATGTGCTATTAGTAAAGCATGTGGCATGCCAACAGGTAAGTATGTTTATGAACTTGTGTTTCATGTGATTCAGTGTACCAGTTTTTCTTGACAGCTTTGCTCATAGTTATGTAATTTCTACCCATTCTTTTTAGACGAAATGCAAGTTAAAATTTGGGGAATATACTCTAGTAAATATGGTACTGCAAGGATTTTGATGTGTGTCATATACTAAATACATATATATATATATATATTTTTATTTTTTTTATGTTTTTTTTTTATATTATCCTTATTTTGCAAATAATACAGATTCAGATATGCAATTTATTGCATTCTTACAAGATTACCAAAAGAAAGGAACTGCAGTGAAACCCTTAAGTATCTTTATTACCTATGAACATCCAATTATTTGTGCCTGATGTGTGGAACATAACTGAGCCCTGTTCAATAAGTTTTTGTGATTATTGAGGATTAAAATTTAAGTTGCCGCCAAAGAAAGGTGATCAGAGAGTTTTACTGTGTTAGCAACGTTGTTGCTGCACTTCATAAGTGTCCTTTAAGACTGATAATTTAAAAAAAAGTTAATTGCAGTAAAGAATTTGTTTCACAATTTTTTTTTATATGTGCGTGTGCAAGTGCAGTTTCGATCAATTGTTGTGTACAGATATTCAAAAGTGTTTCAAGATGAAGTTTTTAATGTATTGAGCATGTTGAAACTGACCAATTGCTGTTGTGTCCCCTGAAGTGGGACAGGGGGTTGCTTCTTTATCTCTCTCATGTTACCCCCCCTGTTTCCCACCTTCCAACATCCACCCTTATATTATATTCCTTCCAACATACAATTTTGATAATGTGGCTGTCACTTTTGTGTTAATGTGATTTAAATTGTACAAAGAGATTACTATTAATTAAAACAATTTTACATTAACCGACTTCTAACACTATTCATTCCTTCCAGTGAAAGAATTCGAACTTTAGTCTTCATTTCTGCATTGTTTGGACTGTGCCCACATCACAGCAATAAACAAACAGGGAAGGGTGGCCTGATTGTGGAGGAGATAGGTGTCAAGTGAAACAAGACTGTGCTAACCTTACAAAGCCTCGGGGTTGGGAAGCGCAGATAATGAGAGACCATGCTGAACTGAATGTGCATACACAAAAAAGTCTCAAAATTAAATAGCTCATTAGCCAAGAATAATGGAAAGACAACCAAGAAGAAAAAATTGAACATAATGCTGCATTCTGAACATAATTGCAATGCGGCAAGGCATAGGCTACCAGCTGTGTGCGGCAAGGCATAGGCTACCAGCTGTGTGCGGCAAGGCATAGGCTACCAGCTGTGTGCGGCAAGGCATAGGCTACCAGCTGTGTGCGGCAAGGCATAGGCTACCAGCTGTGTGCGGCAAGGCATAGGCTACCAGCTGTGTGCGGCAAGGCATAGGCTACCAGCTGTGTGAAAACGAGTGCGACACACCTTGAAGACCTTGCTGAATGAAAGAAGCAGCTCTGTTTATGGCCAAATCTGTGTGTAATATGTACCATATTGAAAGAAAAATGCAGATCCACACAACATTAACCATGTTAGAACTATTGTGGTCCTTGCACACTACTTAAGTTTGGTGTAGTAAAGAAGCAGTTCCAGAGCTGTTACCATGTCCCACCAACCAACAACATTATGTTGTTTTTATGTATACATGGCAACATTTTATATGTGTAATATGATTGTCTGTATAATGTATATCTACTGAACAATCTGTCTTAATGCCTTAGAACCTAGTTTTAGGTATTTCACAGTGTAACACTTCATGTTAGTGAAAATGCAACACCATGAAGGAACCATCAGAATGGAAGGAGATTTGTTACACCAATTAAAAGTAGTATTACAGACGGACAATTACAGTTTCAAAGCAATGAAACAACACTACTTGTAAGCAATTGACATGCTGTAAAGCCTCCATGAGCAGGAATAAGAAATGTTACTTGCCACGGCATCAAATCAAATGAGCGTTGGATGTGTTTGTGGCCAGGCTGCTTCTAACAGAGTCCACAGTTAATAGTTACTGGCAGCTGGATGAGAATGATGGGCTACTTGCTGAGTGACCATATCCCAGACATACCTTATTTACTCGTGCGTAGGTTGTACTTTTTATGCTTATTCTAAGTGTCTGAAAATGGGATGCGACACTGATGGGAGTTTCTAAGTTGACATGTTGAAATAATATTTTATATTATTGTGTTGATCAGTATGTATGTAAATAATTAGTCTATATAAAACATTTTTAAAAGTTATTCAGATTACATAAAACATTGCACAAGTAATGTGAATAATTAGTGTCATGCTAGATGGAAACTGCAGTGATTCATTGTAGTTTCTTTTGATCTGCTATCTGTGGCTTGGCCATTCTGCTAGAGGGCTGAAAGATCTAAAAATATACTTGTGATGCCAACTCTTGGAAAGAAATGGGTTGACTGGGATCTGTGAAGCTACATTCCCTTAACAGAGGGTAACTGTCCATCGAGATACCAGTTGAATGATAGATGGTGGGCCTGGTGGGGGCTCTCACAGGGGCGTATCCCCTTGTTAGTGGGCAGACCGGGCATGGGGCGCCGAGATGAGTTTCTGGACTGAACTACAGGTACATCACAGGGCTGGGAGACAGCTATCTGCTAACACTTTGGCAGGGTAGGTGGCAATGGGGATAGCCTCCGGGGAACTACAAAGAACCTTCCCAGTATCCAAAGGATGCTGGAGGTACTGTGGTAGTTATGCCCCACGAGGTGGTGGGAGTGTGAGCCATTTGCCTCAACAATGAGGCCACCTCCCTCTAATGGTAAACTTTCAGAGCGTTAGACCCTTGCTACATAGAGCACCTGGAATGCACAGCAAATATCTTTGCTACCGTGTCAGGGCATGGAGTGAGTGAGTAAAGAGATTTGGACGGCTCTTAACAGCGAGGTCTTGAGAGCTGATCAGGGTATGGAAGCAGTGCCATGAAGACAACTGTTGTAATTCAGTGATGTTATGTTTAAGAGGACAAAAATAAGTAGGGCAAACAAGTGAATTATTATAGGATCTAGCAGTTGACCAGTAAATTCAGGTGCAGCCATTTGTCAATCGGACCAATATGCTGTTTGCATAGTGTGGGAGGTGAACCCTGTTCCGGCCTTCATCAGAGGCAACATCTCTAGTGGCGTGACCTGCTGGGGCATAAGCCTTCCCACTGATGGCATCAATCCTATAGTGACTGGGAGAGAGCCCCCTGTTCCTCTTAAGGTATAGTTAAGAGTGTGACATGACCTTTAAAAGTCCCTCTCGAAATCGCAGCGTTCTCCACTGAGACTACGATGGTACTTGGACGAATCGAGTCCGAAAGTAGCTTCAAGTGTTTATCTTGTCAAGCGTGTGAACCATGGAAATATTCTCCCTCCCCTTGCCATGGTAACCAGAAGGGCGGTGCTACCTTTCAGCAACCAGTACACCAAATTCTTGACAAGATGTAAGAGCGTTATTCAATGAATTTTTTTAAATTTCCTGGTGGCCGGACGTGAGCCTGGAAGTGCGCGAGTGGAGATGCATATTAGATACGCAGGAAATTATGTATCAAAATATGAAACAAATGACTGAACAATTGAAGTAAGTGACGAATATACACAGTCGAATTACATTATTATGACCACCTGCTGGAAGTGTCATCTGCTTCGCGCAGCCCATGACGTATAGCCCTTTATGTGGGCTGGTGAAACGGGTATACAATGCTATCGACAAGCTGGCTGTACACAGTGCGCTTCCTGCTGTCATGGGTAAGGGAAGCAATTTAACCAAAATGCAAAAGGGATGATCATTGGCTTTCGGGCCAAGGAGGGCAGCATTTCAGAAACAGCGACGTTTGTGAACTGTTCATGTGCCTCTGTGGTAAAGGTGTATCACGAGTGAATGAATGACACCATTGGGAATAACCGTCGTGGAAACTGCTGAGCTCACCGCGCCATTGACGTCCGAGGTGAAGGTCAACCGACAGGCTACAGTGGAATAGCTCACTTTCCAAATTAACTAGGGGACATCCAGACACGTGTCTATGACAACAGTTCAGCGAACCCTTCTGCGAATGGGGCTCCGGAGTAGATGGAGTGTGACTGCACCCATGCTAACACAGTGCATCAATGGAAACAACTGGAATTTGCTCAACAGTATGGCGACTGGACTGCTGTAGATTGGCGACGGGTACCTTCTTTGACAAGTCACGGTTTCAGCTTCATATTCATATAATGGATGGACGTCAGCTTGTCTGGCTAGAAACGTCAGAGAACCAACACCCTGCATCCATTGCTAGACGAACACAGGGCGATGGGGGCAGTGTTATGGCCTGGAGAATGTTCACGTGGTATTCTCTAGGTCCCATCATCCATGTTGAAGGCACTCTTGATCGATTTATTTATGAATCCATCCTCTGCGATTACGTCCACCCATACATGATGATTTTCTTTCCTCGGGAGGATGGACTGAGTAGTGAGGTGGTTTATGGATGCGCGCGATATCAGTTGCAACTGGATATGTGGCTGCTTTCCACAAAGGAATGTTTACAAAGCATGCCTGTTATGCCTACTAGGGCGCATGCCGCTCCCGTGTCTTTGAGACATCTGAAGAATGCTCTGGATTGTTGAACTTTTGTCTCTCAACCAGACTCGGGGTGCGGCGAACCTTCTAGGTCAAGGTCAGTGGCTATAAAAAGCACGTCGGGCCTCCGAGCCGAGAGTTGTTGAATGGATGAGTGACTGGAGTTTCAGCAATAGACGACGAGTGGCGAGAGAAGTGACCAGCAGAAGGGAAATAACTGCGATTATCATGTAGTGAAGAGCGCCACTGGCAGGCTGGACTATTGGACTAGATGTGTGAGTGAAAGACATTACAAATTATCACAACAGACAGACTGAAGGTGTGTTAATTATGAGTACGAGTTAAGTGACTATAATGAAACAGCGACATTGAGAAGGATGTTAATTGGAGTTGAAATAGACATAAAATATTGTACTCACTGAGAAATA
This sequence comes from Clitarchus hookeri, assembly GCA_002778355.1. NCBI lineage: Eukaryota > Metazoa > Arthropoda > Insecta > Phasmatodea > Phasmatidae > Clitarchus > Clitarchus hookeri. The sequence continues at coordinate 1,055,602 of NQII01000154.1, read as the reverse complement.
AAAATAGTAAAAGTGCAGGTAGAAAATTTAATGCTGTAAATAATAGCGGTGTAAATAAATCAGAAACCAAATTTAGGTTTTTTTTTTTAGACCCTTATCCCTTGCAAACTCAGATATGCCCCTTAGGCATCCATGTAACACTAGTGCCAGAAGTGGAATGGAAGCAATGATCAATTAATCGATTGTAAACCAGGGTAGGTAAAATTAATTAATGGATAACTGTAGGCAAAAATAATTAAAACTGTGTTTTACAACCGCTGCAGTGAATGTTAACTGGAAAATTATCCACTGTGAGCATTAATTGGGGGATTAGGTAGCCAAGTGAGCGCAAGTGTTAATAGCCTTGATAAAATCAGTAGTGTGAACGAAGTTGTAAATAGTCAAAGTAGTTCAGTAATTGCCAGATAACTACTGTAAGCGATTTAGTAGATAAGAAAATAGATAATGTAGACAGGAAAACAGACACTGTAAATGAAAATGTAGACAGGAAAATATATTCTATAAATGAAAATGTAGACAAGAAAATAGACTCCATAAAAAATTTAGACAATGAAATAGATTATGTAGATAGGAGAATAGAAGGCATTAGTGAGCTAGTGAATACAAAAATTTACTGTAAATGAAATAATGGATAGTGTCATTGGGAGAGTGGATAATACAGAGAATGAAATGAGCACGATGAAGAAGGAATGGCAGGAATTTTTTCAGCAGAGTAATTCTACCCTCACCATATCTGTAGCCGAGAAACGTTTGGGAAGTAGTGCAAGCCATAATCAACACACCAACTTCGGAGGATAGTTCACAGCTCTGCAACATTAGTGTTGCACAATCAGGAGTTGGGAAGGGGTTCTCAATTAAGCCCACCCCTTACGATGGCCAGACTTAATGGCGGGAGTCATGGGCGCCGGCAGCAGGGTGCAAGGGGGTGCACTTGCACCCCCCTGTCAGGAAAGAAAATACATAGAAAAAATTACATTTTCTTTTTATTAAGTTACTGTTTGAATAAAAACTGAAGGGGTCTAGGTTGCTGTCCAAATTTGTTCATCACCTTGTCAATAAATTCAGTATCCTCTTCTATTCTTTTCCTGTGAACACTGAGCATGCACAGGCCGCTTGGCCTCGCGTCTCCCATCGTTGAGCGATTCCACGTCTTGACACGTCGTAACATGCTAAATGTACGTTCAATGCTACATGTTGCTGGAACAGTTAAACCAATTTTGATTGGCTCACGTACCGCTGGGTAAAACGGAGTGGCATGAGCAATTACATCTGCGTATTCAACAGATTCATTAAAAACCACATTATTTGCTTCATTTGTCTTCATCATCTCGTACCATGTGGTAGCCTCGGCAATAAAATTATGTAGAAGACCTCCGTAGAGGTTCTGTATGTATATCTTCTGCTATCGCTAAAAATGCTGATTTGTCTAATTTTCTCATATTTTCTGGGTGAAGCTGCATAAGCGAAAATGCTTTCTTGTGTGTTGAAGAAAATCGATTTTTTAGTGAAGAAATAATAGAATCTAAGTATGGGATAAATATAGATATTCTGAAAAATTCTTCCACATTTTCAGATGGTTGATTTGATCTGTAAGTCTGTTTTGCCACTACTCGAGGACGCTTAAATTCAACATCCAGTTTTTCGCAAATTTTTTGAGCTTTCTCGAAAATGACCGCAAACTCCATAGAGGCATTATCGCGGTGAGATTGAAGCACATCAGTTAATTTATTTACGTGATCGTGTATTGCCTTTATATTCATATTTACTTCTTGTAATTGATTGCACACGGGTTCAAGTTTGGCAGAATAGTCAGCAATTACTAAAAGTGTCACAATGTATGTTGGAGTAGATGCAGTCGTGTAGACCTGATACGCTTTGGTTTTCGTTGTAAAGTTCGGCGCGTCCTGCGATAGTTCTTCTAAAACTTGTACAATAATCAGAAAGTTTTCAGAAAATTTTCTGATACTTTTGTACTTTGCTGTCCAACGCGTTTCACAAAATAGAGGTATATTTGGAATTTTATTCCGCCGCAACGTACTCTCTCTAAAAAAATTTATAATGTCCTTTGTAGTCCCAGCAGTATTTCTCACTTCACTGACAGTATTCAGGTCATTAATGACAAGATTCAATACATGGCTTGCACAGTGGAAAAATAGGGCTGAAGGATATTTATCATTAATAATTTTCTGAACACCACCTATGTGACCTGCCATTGCAGCACACCCGTCGTATCCTTGGCCAACAAATTTATTTAAATCAAAATTACAATCTTGCAGGAAGCGAATAATAGTTTCCGAAATGGCTTTTGCGTTCAATTCTTGTACCGGTACATATCCGAGGAATTCTTCACAAATTATTGGTTTTTTATCATCTTTATCATAACGTAGATAGCGAACACCAATCGATAATTGCTCTGTGCCACTAATATCAGCAGTCTCATCAGCCAAAACCGAAAAAGCCGAAGCATGTTTCACCTCCTCAATTATTTTGCTTTTCAGAACATCGGAACAAATTTCAATCAATTCGTTTTGAATTTGATGCGATATGTATAAGGAATTTTTTTCTCCTGATTCTAAATGATTCTTCAAAATCTCGTCTCCCGAGTCAACTCGAAAATGCAGCAGGTCTGTAAAAACAGAACCCTCGTCCACTTTCCCACAAAGTGGAAGATCATGTCGCCCGCAAAATAAAATTGTTGATACGATAGATCGAAGTTTTAAACGATTTTCTTCAACTTCCTTGTGATATTCCGTATTTAAAGATTAATGAACGCTTAGTCCCCTTCTATCCATGGTCTTTGCAAATATATTTGACGAAGCCAGTGCGTCACAATGCCACTTACTTGTCGCATGAGATTGTGCAGCTTCATGAAACTTTTGATATTTGAGGCAAGGAGAAACTATAAACTGTCCTTGTAGACCGCGCTGCACTGGAGGCAGAAGTAAAACACATATCCTACACAGAGGTCCCTTTGCTATATCTGAGTAGGCTAACCACGGATATGTTGTAAGCCATTCATGTCGGAAAGCTCGTTCAGCATCAAGGTTAACGTCATTTTTAAAGTTGTACGTTTTACTAGGGTTTCAAGGATGTCTTAGTAATTTCAAACGTAGATCATCATTGACTTGATAACCGAGGTCCAAACACAACCCAGTATCCAATAATGAATTAGTTGTGCTTCTGCTAGAAAAATCGAGCAATGCATCTGATTGAAAATCTTTATGCGTAGAGCTGGTACCTTTAAGCAAAAAGCATTATTATATAATAAATAAACTAATCAATTAACGCATTCAGATAAAAAAATAATTAATATTTCATGAAATGATAATATGTCGCTGAACTAAGACGACGATGCATCAAGAAGACATAGAAGGCGATGCAATCCTTTATGAGGGACATCGCTTCCAGGGTCCGTGCTACAGAGCTTCGCCACCCCCACCTAAATAGCCTGAGTGTTGGTCATGTGGACAGCCGGGTCAACCGAGAGCCTACTGTCCACAACAATAGCAGCAGCGAGAAAAAAAGCAGTGAAAGGTAGGTGAGAATATAGAACATTCGGAACACTTGTAAACACTGATCTTAGGGGCGCGAAGAACTGTGATGTCTGGAGGTAAGGCAGGAGGCAGCATGTTCTTGCATGTACGATCGATAAAACAGAATTGGGATGCAATACTAATGAAGGGGAGCCTGAATGATGTTCTTTGCCAGATGATTGTCGACACTGGGGCGACCACAACAATAGTAAGACCAGACATACTTGGGCCTCTCCCCCCCCCCCTCACAGTTATCGCCTGACAACAGCACGAAACGATGCTATTTGACTACAGTGACAGGTGAGACCACACCAGTTAAAGGTAAGAGGAAAGTGATCTTGAAGCTTGGTGACCTTAGCATAGAGCACGATGTTTACATTGCAAAAATAGAGGATAAATATATTTTGGTGCTTGATGTACTACAAAGGCTGGGTTGCTGTATCGATACTCAACTTGGTGTGCTTCGGGTTGGCAGTACAGAGTTGGTGGTGTCAACACAGCATGATTGATTTATTTGATTTTATATTCTTTTTAATATAACAATGACACTGTACATCGAGTAATAATTACAGGAACAGTAAAAACAAGAATCAATGCATGCGCCAAGAGTCAATACATGCTAGCGCTTTTGTAGCACTCTTCTGTAGTAAGGACAGATAAACATCAATTAAGCTGAAAAAAATATAAACAAACAAGGATTAGTGCATCGAGCAGGGGAAAAACTAACCAAAAACCCCACAGCATGATTTTTCCTCCCCAATTAGCTTCCCAGTAGTATGTGGTCAACCCACTGTGCTGCTCGCTCTAGCGAAATTGTCACACCTGGCCGATGTTAAGGAAACTTTATCAGAAGTTTGGGTCATATTGAGCAAGAAGAGAGGATTGGCGTCATACCAGGTAAAGTAGTCGTAGCAAGGATTTTGGTCTCTTCTAATTCTGGCAGTTTTCCAGTTAGAATGATAAATTTGTCCGATAATGCCATTTGTCTTGAGAAGGGGGCCATGATAGGTGTTTGCAAGCATGTCACACAGGTACTTCCAAACATTCCAAAGGATTCTATAGTAGAACAAATAGAATGTCTTCTACCAGAAGTACTGGATAAACTGCTACTACGAAAAAGAGAAAATCTTAATTGGTGCCAGGATATGGCTATCTCTTAATTATTGCAGAGGAATAGGGATGCCTTTTCTTGTGGACCAAATAACTTTGGAAGGACTAATGTGACCTACCACCACATTGATACGGGAGATGCCAGGCCCATAAAACAACCACCAAGCTAGCTGGCACTATCTTCGCATGAGGCAGTTGAGAGAATTCTGAAGGAAATGAAGGAGTTAGATGTGATAGAACCATCGGTTAGTGCATGGTCGTCACCCATTGTACTTGTTAAGAAGAAAGATGGCTCGCTGAGGTTTTGTGTAGATTATCATCAACTGTATAATGTGACAAAGAAAGACTCTTATCTGCTTCCAATGATAGATGACATCAAACGGCCCAGCAGGTTCACAATGGTTTTATACTTTGGACATGAAGAGTGGGTACTGGTAGTGCGAGGTGGCTCCAGAGGACCAAGATAAGACTGCATTTTGAGTTCAAGGGTAAGGAACCTGGTAGTTCAAAGTTATTTCTTTTGGGCTATGCAATGCCCTTGCCACCCACGAGCACCTGATGTAATAAATTTTGTCTTTACATATCTATCAGGTTTACCTAGATGACATTGTCGTGACAGGAAGGGCATTTGAAGAGCACCTATCATGCTGACTCTGTATTCTGGAAAGTGGCCGCAGCCAATTTGAAACTAGTTCCTAAGAAGTGCCATCTGTTCCAAAAGAAAACAAATTTATTGAGACATGTAGTTTCGGCCCATGGAATCGCAATATACCCGGAAAATACCAAAGCAATAAGAAATTGGCCGATACCAAATTACAAAACTGAAGTCTCGAAGCCACTAAACGAACTGACTGAGGCGAAAAGGAGATTTCATTGGGCCACTTTGTGTGAAAATGCTTTCAGTAAGCTAAAAGAAATTCAGCTACCTCCACAAGTCCTGGCTTCCCTGAAAAGTGAGGGCATATTCGTTTTGGACTAATGCTAGTGATGTTGGAATTGGAACTGTGTTATCTCAGGTTCAACAGATGGGAAGAAAAGACCACTAGAATAATTTAGTAAGGTATTGCAAAAGCCTGAGAGAAATCACTGTATTACATGCAGAGAGCTTCTGGCCATGGTGAAGGCAATTTCACAATTACACCCCTACCTTTATGGCAGACATTTTATTCTAAGGACCGACCATACTCCATTATGCTGGCTACTTAATTTCAAGAACCTCGAAGGTCAAATGGCCCGGTGGATACAGTGTCTTCAAGAATGTAACTTTGAAATACAGCTCCGGACACCTTCACAGCAATGCAGATGCACTGTCTAGGAGGTCATGCGAGCCATTTTGTCGTCATTGCGAACGCCAGGAAGAAAAGAGTGGTGAATCGCCGAAGGTACGAAGGACAAGAATTCAAGGTTCTTTATCTTGTTATGGGTCACCACCTGGGGTGATGAGAGTATTAAGAAAGACCAGCTGAATGGCCCCACATTGCAGTCATTATTAAAGGGGGAAAAAAGCTGGCTGTCTTCTTAAATGGGAAGATATATTTAGTGTGAGCACAGCATTCAAAGCATACTGAGCACAATGGAATTTCCTCGTACTGAAGAATGGCGGACTTTACAGAAACTGGGAAAGTAATGATGGAAAACAGACAAGCTTGCAGTTGATCCTTCCAGATTGCAGGGTTCCCGAAGTCTTAAAAGAACTGCATAATGCGGCAGCCAGTGGGCACTTTGGTGTTAATAAGACCCTCTACAGAGTTAGACTGAGATTCTGCTGGCTTCATTGTCGGGAGGATGTTGAAAAGTGGTGCAGAATGTGCGACACCTGCCCACCAAGGAAGGGCCCAAGGACCAGGAGACAAGTTCGCCTCCAAAAATACAATGTTGGAGCCAGATTCTAGAGGATGGCAGTAGACATTCTGGGTCCCTTGCCTGTCACTGAGAGAGGTAATCGGTACCTACTGGAGGCCATATATTATTTTGCTAAGTGTCCTAAGGTTATTCTCTTCCCGAACCAGGAAGCACATACAGTGACTGAGGCACTCAAAAAGCATGTCTTCTCGAGGTTGGGGGTGCCACCAGAACTCCACGGTTTTCCAGGAGTAACAAATAATATTATGGGGATGAGATAGACTACAACTACAGCCTTACACTCTTAGTCGGATGGAATGGTCGAGAAGTATTTCAAGAAAGACAACTGGTGTTGCTGTATAACCCCCGGAGGCGAAAAGGGTACTTCCCGAAGCTACAGAAACGTTGGGAAGGTCCCTACAGGATTCTGAAGGAGATCAATGATGTTGTCTTTCGGATTTGTCTTCAAGGCTGTCGGGCGAAGCCGAAGGTCGTCGACATCGACTGACTGGCATTGTACGAAGGTCTGGATGTTGCTCTGTCTGTTCGGGACGAACAGACTTGAGGAGGGGTCAGTGTTCCGCACCCGCTACTTTGTCCCGCGTGAACTAGTGGAACTGAAGAACAGAGTAGTTAAATGATTTATGGATGCATGCGATATCAGTTGCAACTGGAGACGTGGCTACTTTACACATAGAAATGTTTACAAACCGTGCTTGTATGACTATCAGGGCGCATATCGCTTCTGACCTATGGTATCGGGTTTCTTTGAGACGTCTCAAGAATGCTTTGGATAACTGAACTCGTGACTCTCAGCTAGACTCAGAGTGCGGCGAACCGTCCAGGTCAAGGTCAGCAGCTATAAAAAGCACGTCGGGCATTCGAGCCGAGAGTTGTTGAATGGATGAGTGGCTGAGTTTCAGCGTTAGACGACGAGCGGCGAGAGAACTGACCAGTGGAAGGGAAATCTGTGACTATGAGTATCAAGCAGTGAAGGTGCGGCTGTCAGGCTTGACTATTGGACTAGTTTCATGAGTGAAAGACATTATAAATTATGGCAACAGACAGACTGAACGTATTTTAATGATGAGTATAAATTAATGATGGGTATAACGAACCAGCGACATTGAGGACATTAATTGGAGTCGAAATAGACATAAAATATTGTACTCACTGATAAATAAAAAGAAGAAGAGTGCAGATTAGAAAATTTGATGCTATTAATAATTGCTGTGTAAATAAATTAGAAATTAAATTTAGTTCTTTAATTTTTATAAGACCTCTATCCCTAAGGAACCCAGATACGTCCCTCAGGCATCATGTAACAATATCATTCACTTGGGTGCGAAACTGTAACATAAATCTTTGGCATCAAAGGTTGTAACAAATTATAATTTTAGCTGCGTGGCTTAAAATAAACATTTAGTTTGCCTTTAAGAGAAAGCTAGTGTCAAACTACTGCAGGAGCAGTGGTTTCAAGGGTAAATAACGTATTCGTAGGTACACGATCTACCTACAGAATGGTACAAAACTGCCCGAACACCGGTTAATACAAATATGAACCACATTCTGTATCAACTTGAAACTAAATTTAAGATAGGAGATAAGGCAACACGCGGATATATTGCGTTACTTATATACGCTTGGCACTAAGGGATACATAGAATTGTTGGCACCCAAATTTGGTTGGAGTCACTAGCAACAATTACAAATGCACTAAAAAAAGACTTTATGTTGAAGCCTCGTCGTTTAAATTTTTTTGCTAGGATAATAAATTATGTGCGTTAGTCCATTTCCAAAGGCATTTTTAGGTGACGCATAGGCCGAAAACTCAATTGTACAGTGCAAAACAAATACACACTCATAACAGTATGTGGTAATTGACATGGCTCGTAGTCTAGAAAATGACGATAAACAATGCAAACTCCCTCATACTAACTAACTCACTCACCCACCCACCTTTAAACAATTTTTACTTGCTTAGCAAACTTAATTTCTTTTTACATTGCACTGCAGGATGTTTAGTAAAAATTGCATTTCTTTTGGTAGGATTGTTGGACGGGGGTGGGGGAGGCACATTAACACTCAATGCGAAACAAAAAACACTAAATTAATGCGGTTCATGAAACTTCATTGATTGCAAGTGTTATGAAGGGTGCACACGAGATTTCTCACAGTGAGTAATAAGGGGAAAGAGGCCCCTCTGCACAGAGTCTGAAGACTTGGGACAACTTGAAGCTGCTGGTGCCTGACGTCTCTGGGTTGGCACGCACATGAACATAATGGGCAGCTCCCTAGCCATCTGCCGCTGGGCTATGGGCGGTGGGACGCTTGGCGCTGCGACTTCCTTCGCTCTCGGCTCGTGTTGTTGTTTGGCCGCCATCGCTTTGTTGTCTCGATCGGCTTAAGGGCTGTGGCAGGCAGTGGGCATGAATGTTCATCCCTCTGCTGATTGGACAGCCAGAGGCGGGTCCTGTGCGCTTCTTTCTGCCTGGATAGGTTCCAGCTCTGGAGTAGGCAGTGCAGGGCGCCATTCACTGTGCTTCCCCACACCTAGTCTCTTTTCTTTTACCTGCTCATTTTCCCATCTGGCTGTGTGAAGGGACAGCGGTTTTTCCAGCAAACTGGAACATTGTGCTTGGCTCCTAGCAGGATGTACTGTCTTATGTGACTGATGTGCACTTTCCATATTTTTTCCCCACCTGTCCTTAACCGGATCAACAGTGCATTTCCTCTTCTTTCAGAAATATAATTCAAATCTTCCCACTTGTGAAGATGCTCCTGGTGTGGAACATGGTGGCTTGTTTCCTTTGGGAATTGTGCAGCACTAATACCATGTCTCCTACATGGTGGGTTGACTGTTTCTGGGCTGTGGTATCACCATACTTCTGCTTGATGTATCCCCTTGGCCTAGGGCATTTCCGCAAGTTCTACCAACCATTATCATTACTTGGGACGTGGCAGTGGCCGCCCTAGGAGTAGCTCACATTGAGTGGCACCTATCGCCTGGTTGTGGCATCGTCTTAAGGTGTACAGTACATATATTGGGCACAAGCTTGTCCCAATTCTAATCGTATTCTCCCATTCGCATGCGGAGGCTTTTCTTTACCTTCTGGTTCCTCCTATCTGTTTGGTTTTATGTTGCTGGTGATAGTTGGGATTTGTCCAGGGTGGAACTTCACAGCAGTGGCAGGCGTTCCCTCACTTTTTCTCTGCAAATTGGATCCTGCCGTCGGTAACGATGTTTTTTGGGGTAATACCAACGAAGGAAAAATTTATCTTCCAGTTTCTGAATCGCAGTGCTAGCCTCTGAATTGGGCAGGAGGTAGGCTTCTACCCACCTTGAAAATAAATTGGTTCCTATCGGTATGTTAAATTTATCTTTATGTGATAGTGGGTATGGCCTAGGGTTGCCAACTCTCGAAGCAACCAACCCGGGAGATTTGAACNAAAGGGGGGGGGGGGGAGATTAAATGAAATTCGCTAATAATATTTGTTAATTTTTATTTTGAAATTTATATTTACATTGCTTTCGAGAAGCATCTATGATTTGTCAGTTTTTTTAGGAAAGATTTGCATTATATTTTGCATAAAATATAGAACACATAAGACTATTTGTTTCTGAATCACTGGCACAAAATTTTTGCCATATAAATGCAGAGCAATTATCGTCACCTAGCGACTTGAAATAGCCTATTAAAGCTGGCCACAGCGATAGAATTCTGAAACATATATTCTATAATTGACAGCAGCATTGTCGGCAGAATATACTGAGATTTGTCTTGCTTCTAGACTGTTTTTAGTTAAAATATTTATATTTGGTATTTTATTGCTTCACTGTCTTCTTGGCAATCTTCGTAAATGTATAATAATACGGTTTGAATGCCACTGTCCAGCGAAAAATACTTAATTAATAATGGATACATTTTTTTAATTTCCTCTATTTGATGAATCACTCGCTACTGAAAAATATTGACTTGTTTTTAGATTATTAAGTAAGCTTTCTTGACTTGCCGGCCCTAAAACATTTTCAGCAATACTTCTCGCTTTTGTTCTGCCGCATGATACTTTCTTCGCAATCGATGCATCAGAAAACATGGCAGCGTTTAATTTGTGTCCACAATCCTGGCTATTGTAACTATGGTGATGTTTGATACCATGAAAAGTTGAAGTAACTTCAACAGCAATAATTAAGTCCTCTTCTTTACTGTTTTTAGATGGAAAAAAAGACGTGATACCTCGACTTCCTTCAGCATTCTTGATAAATGTTTGATGTTTAGAAGATGCTGCATGATGTTTCACTGCCCCGAAACCGTCAAACTTGACCGAAAATAAATGCTGACATATGTTACACTTTGCTGTGAACTCATCTTTTTTTTCAATAACCACGTACTATGTTGTTTTAACCACTGGTCATTGAAAGAACAATAGTACTTTTTTTTCTTTGTACTACTACTTTCACCCCCCGAGGTATCATGAGACATTTTATGAAGTAAGGTACTGGGTACCTAATAATTATTTGAATTATTATGCCGCTCGCCGCAGTAAAATCTGTTAACGCAATATGCACATTACTGCATGAATATCTCATTCGACTGATTAAATAAAACAAAAGAACGGCACGGGGTGCGGGGGGTAGGCCGGTAGGCACGAGGTGGGAGGCCGCGTGCGATGCGACACGTCAAACGTGACAGTGGCGGGGGCACGGCAGCGCTTATGCATTCGATGTGTTTCGATTTTGGTTCGATTTATATATTTTGTTAATGACAATATTATTTTAGAAAATCCGGAGAAATTATTGCATCCCGGGAGCTCGGGAGGTTGAACATTATTCCCGGAGTCTCCCGGGCATTCCCGGAGGGTTGGGAACCCTAGTATGGCCCCATGAGGTCGGTTGCTCTAATTTTCCAGAGTTGCTTCGTGCATCGGGGGAATCGCGTCTTTCGCTCGACCCCATGGGTTTTAGTGTTAGTACAGGGGAGCGACTAGCTGATGCATGTCCATGCGTCTCAATTCATTCCGACTCATATAGATCTGTCTGCCATTTTTCTTAGGGTTTCTGTAGCTCCGGGGTGACTGGTGTGGAGGTGCTTGTGACTATAGCACTGGTCCCTTTTTTCGTGGAATACCGATGCCTCGTCTGTACTCTAGGATCGGGAGTGCTAATTATTCATTATTCAGTAGCTCTGGTCCTCCAGGAATTTCTATGACCGAGCATTTTAGTAGATGGGGAGAACAGTCCTTGGGAATTGCTGGCTCTAGAAGTCTTGTGTTCCAGTATTCCCTATTGGCGTGGTCTCTTTTGGCTGTATTACAAACTACCCGCCCTGGGATTTTTTTGGTCAGAAGCGGCCTGTGGGTTGCGGACACCTGAGGTCTTTGTGGGTGGTTGGAAGAGTCCTGGTTGACATCGAAGTGGTTCATAGGCTAGTTGCAGCTTTGCGAGCTGGTCAAGCTCACTCTGCTTGCTGTATACGGGGGTCCCTGTGGTGTTGACCCTACTCTAAAACTAAGTGTTATGTGTGCCCTCTGCACCAAACACCGGCCGTATGCAGCTCCTCTGAGGCCACCCACACAAGTCATGCCACATGAATCGGTGCAAAGACTAACTGAGCCACGAGGCGTAACTACCACCCAGCATAATTAAACGACCTAACCATAATGTGATAATTAACTTCATTAATTATTATTGCCACCACAAATTAATGTGAGAAGTTTCTTACACAAACACGAAAACTGTGTGATCTTTAATGTGATCTAAATAATCCCGCAAAATTTTGCAAATTTAAGTAGTGGATTGTCTAACTCTCACTAAACGAACATTCCAGCTGCGAGTGACATCTTTAAGAAGTGCTTTGCATAATTAATGAAAAGAATATGTTTTGACTTCAGCAGTGGGACACCCAAACCAAAACTGAGCCACAATAAAATTCTATATGGAATTTAATGTAATTTAAATAGTACTTAAAATTACATTTTAAATAATGCAGGTTTAATTGTCCATTATGTTAAAGGGTTGGGTACATGCATTTTATTTTCAGGGGACGGAAAAACTTTATTTGAACAAATTGAATTTCTTATAAACATTATTGTAATGCAATTTTTATCATTTTTCTTATGTCAACATCAACACTAGTTGACACAGTGCAAAACTGAATGTATTCATCAGTGTTATATGTTGCATATTATTTATTTAACTTATTTCGAGGAAATTTGTGTTTTGGCGGGCGGTGGACAACTACGGTTACCATCGTTTCGCCACCCCCTCCTTAGTCTGGCAAGAGCAGGCATCAGGGCAGGTCGCGTCACGCTGCTCGGTGTGAAGCAACTTTTGCATGCCAATCACTTCATGTCCATAGGCTTTAATTTACCGGAACCTTTTTCTTATACTTCGTGCACCACTGAGTTCGCCTCCCTTCCGGAGCAGACTCACTGACCTTCGGCATAATAAATGCTTAAATTTTGTTCAGCGTCTTCACGACGCCTTTATGCAGGACAGCTTAGGCCAGTGTGGGGCCTCGTGCCGCACACCTGCTTAAATTTGTGTGTACCATCTCATTTGTATTTCTTTAATACAACTCCCCACGAAGTGGGAATAAAGTACACATATACGTTGGCTTCAGAATAATTGCATCTTCGTATCCTACTGGCTCGCTTATGCAGTATGTATGTTCGCACAATGCTGCCATTTCTCATCATCTGTACGAATATAATTTAAATGATGTATAATTCTGTTCCATATTAGTTCCTCAATATCCGACATGCCACTAATCAAACTACAGTTACGGCTGTCTAGTTCTTCAAGAATACTTGTAACTTGTTTATTGGTCATTCCCTCAAATATAGTGCTAAGTTTAGTCTCCAAGCCAGCTACGCTCCCGTGCTGCGTATGCAGCACAGCCACACTTTTGCCGACCGTATTTACTTGTTCAGCAAGTTTCGTGGAGATATTTGCAAACCCCTTACCCACAGTTTGTTCGAGCGCTGTTTGAACTGAAGCGAGCTTGACATGCATAGCAGCCAGCTTGGCAGCACTCTCGTTCACTATTCATAAATTATCATTCAATGTTGACGCGAGTGTTGTAGGCAATCTGTAATTGACGTTGTCACCTAGGTCGGTAAGTTGCGCTTCCACTGCGGGCAGTTTACTTGCCACTATGCTTCGCATGTTATTTGATAAAGTCTGAAAATGTTTTGTCACTGTAACGGCCAACATTCTAACGGCGCTGAGGTTCGATTCTACCTTAGTGGTTAATGTGTCCAGCACAGTCTTGTCATTAATGTGGCTGGCGAGTTTAGCACTGAGGCCGTCAACTTGTGCCCCCACATCGGTAATTTTTTTCTCCATGGCTGACACCATGCTGCCTACTGCATCGATTTTCTGTACTTCATCAGTTACTTTGTCAAGCTGCGCGTCCAGCTTGGTAAAGAGTGCATTTGTGTTGGTGAACATACTCCATGGCTACTAAATTCGATTCAATTTTTTTTGGGTGTGTCTCAGATTTGAGGTAAGTGTCTAGCAACACTGTGAGGCCCGCAGGCCCTCCAGCACCGATCTACTCTCCCATATTAGCGATTTTATTCTCCACAGAAGATATCCTACCTCCTAACGCGCTTAGTTTCAACAGGTCTTCGGATATTTTGTGTAGCTGGGCCTCCATTTTGGTAGGCAGTATGTTCGTGTTACCAGGCAGCCTGCCTAACACTGCATCAAGTACGTCTCTGCTAGTAACATCCGTGAGGTGGGATACATTTTCAATTAATGATCCGAGATGGACATCCATGTTTGCGATCAATATATTAGTACCGTAAAGTCTGTTTTCCACGGTAGTGAGTTTCCCGACCAACACAGACAATTTCTTAACGTCGCTGGACAATGTGCCCAATTTGCGTGACACATCTGTGTGTACTCTGATTGCTATTTGCTCTCCCATACCGTTCAGTGCTGTCTCTACAGCATTAATTCGTGTCATACCTGGCACTAATGTGTGTAAATGCATCTCAATACTTGTTTGCAGTGCTAGCACCGGCCGCAGCGCATCAGATGTAAAACTTCGTACAAAGGATACGTTAACAGCATCCGCATCATGCCTTGGAATGCCCAGGTTCTTCACCTGCTTCCCACCGAAACTGCAATTCCCATCGTTGGTGGACATTATGCAGCTTTCCGGCGCACGTTTCTGGCCGCTATGCCCAAATTTGGATACGGAGTAACTCATACTTCACTGATGGCTAATAACAAACTGATCGAATGCTTTGCGGTACCTCCCTTTATCAATTGAAAAATCTTTCGCTATCACTTGGAAACCGTACGCATCGCTCCAGCAATGCACACACATTTCTTTAAATCTGTCAAATTCCATATCACTATTTACATGGTCCGAGAATATGTGATGTAAATTCATGTCGTCCATACAAAATATCCCCAGGAAATTGGCATTGTCACGTAAAAGCTGTTTCGGCATACATGAGTATGTTTGACACAGAGATATGACATCTACATCCATATGCCGCCCCATACTGAAATATCGCTGGATATTTGTTTGTTTTTCAAACGCCATATTGTCAAAAATAAACACAGAGTTTGGTAATGCTTCGTCTGGCTTTATAACTGAATAATTTTCGCTAAAGGGGAAATATTACAGTCCCGCAACACCTTGCAGAATTTTTGCTAGGCGCAAATACTTTGGCTGGTGAGTGATTTCGAATAAAGGTACACGTTTTCGAACCGAAGACCCTTTTGTTCTTCTAACAAACTCACGAGGGCGTACGTCTTCCCAGAATTCGAAGGACCACATATTATTGTGCGAACTGTTCCCGGCAATAATTTTCCGTGCCGCGATTTAAATGTGCCAGTTTCCACTGCCTTGTCAATGTTACTAATAAGTACTAGTGGCCTAGTTTCCTGTGTGACAACTTCCGTTACACTGCTACGCAAATCTGTAAAACTAAATTATTTATATGTAATAATTTTTTGGCGAAAGTACGATAGGTCTGCGATGTAATGTACCACTTTTTTGAACGTACAGGGATTGCTCGGCTGCCCTAATTAGTTTTAACAGCATCTGACTGGCTTTGTCGCACGTTCAAGTAGAAATTATGGGGTAATTTATTTCAATCTATCACCCAGCAATTGGCCTTAATTCGTTTCATCTCTTCCTGAGGGGGTCACACGACGCCCGCACCCGGTTTGTAAATTTTCTTAAATGCCTCTGGTCCGCACCCACGAAGACTGTACTATTGGAGCGTGGCTGCAGATTTTGTGGCGGGGTGGACAGAGAAAGTTGAATTGATGGTGATGCCATGTATACCAATCTGTCGCCTGGCGATGACTCAGCCTGCATAATTCGTTTTAATAGCGTTCTTAAATGTCTCTGGCCTGCAGGTTGTGTCATTGGGAGCGTGGCGTCACGGAAATTGCCGTAATTTAAATCAATTTACCGCGCAGCAATGACTCAGCCATCATAATTCGTCTTTTAACAGCGTTCTTGAATGCCTCTTACCCCCACACACACAGACTGTGTCATTAGGTGTGCGGCGACGCGCAAATTGCAGTAATTTAAATCAATTTGCCGCGCAGCGATGACTCAGTCGTCATAATTCGTTTTTAATGTCCTCTGACCGCCTTTGTAGCGTGAGAAGGTACCTAATGGCTGCCTCCCTATAATTGCTCCCAAATTACTTCCTATCATTTGTTACGTTTTGTTCTCAGAGGGGACACTGGCGTAATTAATGTGTAGACCGCAGGTGCATATATATACGCTACTCGCATGGGCCAGTATTCAGTTTGTGTTCTCGGGAAGACACTATTCGAACTGTGACTGTTGGAGAATATTTCGTACGCTATGTCTACCGGCGACGATATGTCTGACGTTGAGGTGATCATTACTCCACCACCGACGTCTCCGGCTTCCGCCTTCCCCTGCGAAGGCGGCCAAGAAGATTGCAATTAAGAACACTGTTCTTTTGCAGTTTTTCAGCATCATTTCGCCTACATGTGCAGTAATAGGTATTGGTCCATGGGAGTGTCTAGACCTACTGACGACACACGTTCACACAACAGCGATAGCGGTGCGAGAGGACATTACAGGCATTGTTTCTGTTCTGCATAAGTCTATTATGCAAACATCAAACAATGTGACGTGGGGGAATTGGATGTTGGCCTTGGAGTTACTAGCTTCGTCCACAATATTACCCCTTAATTCTACTAAAGAGCGGTTGGTCAGCTACTTCGACGAATGTGTTAATGCCAAAGCTGTTCACCTAGATGAAGCGACTACTGTCATCAACGACGACGTAGCTGCGGAGAAGCTGCTACCCTCCTACGACTCGTGCGCCAACGCCAAGAACTTCACTACGGCGAATGGGTCCTCATCCGCCGTCGATCATGTGAGTTGCTCAACGTATGCTTTCAAACAGGCATTTCCAAACTCACTCAATGAAGTAAGCAGCATGTCTGGCAATATTACAGATTATGCTTCGTTCATTTCTCTACGGAGCGGCGGCCGTCTATACAAATGTACGTACCTGCCAGACGTAACTCAGCCATCTATGCTGCAACTGAAATTGTTTCCCACTGCCAAGATTCTTTCAATGCCCAGCAGGGACATTTGGAAGCACCAACAACAAGGCGTACAAGTGTTTGTCAATACGGACCACCCGAAGACTGCGATCGACATACACCTATCCCGGCTCTTTTCACAAAGTCATCGAAATGGTGAATTTGAAGAGAAAGGCAGGTGTGACGCGCGACGAGGTTCGTTAGAAAATTGTGTGTTCATTCTATGTCACGTTTTTTTTCTGCTGTAGTTAATGAAATGTGACTCGTGACGAGGTTCATTAGAAAAAGTTTTTTGCTTCTGAAATGTGCTTGTAAGTTCGTTTCAAGTTTATTAACCTTCCATTTTTTTTGCTATTCATTTATATATGTATGGCAGATATTAAATCAGCATGATTAATTTTCTGCGCCAAGTTTTACTGCTGAAATGTGATTGTAAGTTCGTTTCAAGTTTATTAACCATCAATTTTTTTAAAATATTTACTTTCGTATGTATGGCAGATATTAAATCAGCATAAAATGTATGAGTTTCATATAATTTCTAGTGACATATAATGTATGAGTTTCATATACTTTCTAGTGAAATGTAGGTATATCATATGTTCCAAAAACCTGCATTAAAATCAGATTGCTTACTGCGAAATACAATGTGTGTACGTATTGTGTTTAATAAAAGACGTAAATAACCCTTTGTCATGCTTTTTATTTCTTTGTATTTAAAAAAAAATCCCTTTTTTTCTTAAATACTTATTTACTGTGTGTGTGTGTGTTGTGTTCAATTGAGTACCTTGCCTGAGATAATTGCAAGTGTTTAATTTGGAATATTCATCTTCAACGCCTAAGAAAATATAGATCTTACGGCGGATGAGAGGGAAACTAACACTTTTATAAGACAATTTATATATGTGCATACGATACACATATTATTTCGGAGGTATTGATACTTTCAATTCATTTTACATATGAATAATTATGCTGCTAATGAAGTACTTTTTTTTTTTTTTAAACTTCAATATGCGTAGCCTTGCACGACTTAATGGCTAGAGGGAGGGGTGGTGGTGCCAACATGGCTGCCACCCAACACTTCAGAGGGGGGTCACGACGACTAAGAGACAGGGGTGGCACCATCCAATATGGCTGCCGAGAATTAAAAAAAAAAATTATAATTTTTTAAATAAATGTTTTGATTTACAGGCTGGCAAAATGGCCGTCATGGAAAACAAAATGAATGTCATGGCATGTTCTAGACACTGCAAATTTTTTTTTCATTTTTTAAAATAAATTTTTTAATTTATCGCCTGGCAAAATGGCCACCATGGAAAACAAAATGAATGTCATGGCATGTTCTAGACACTGGAAATTTTTTTTTAAATTTTTTAATAAAATATTTAATACACTTTTTTAATTTACTTGTTGGCAAAATGGCCACCATGGAAAACAAACTGTAGTTTCTGTACTGACTGCAAAAATGGCCGCCAACATAGCCACCACTGGAGAATTGCAATAGCAGGAAGTTGAGGAATGCAAGAGCAGGAGGTCCTCGACGCCAGCCATGTTTTCCTCCAGATCTCCAGGACACGATCCTGCGTTAAAACATACTATTTATAACTACTATGTACCCATGCAAACATGTTGCCAGTTGCCGCCTTCCTGCCTCGTCCAGTGGGAAGAGAGAGCAGGATGGATGGTGCTCCCACGAAATTCCGTTAGCGGGTACATTGTTGTTCAGCATGGTGGTATTGTGGCTCCTGATAGTCGCTGCACTGGCATGGAATTTCTTGCGTTGATACTTACACCACTCTCTTGCGACATGGAAATTTAAATCTAGGGCTCAGAAAAAAATGCCAAAATTTGGAGTTGACCCTCTCATATGCCACCAATGTAGTGCGAAGTTGTTCAATGGGCCATCTCACATGCCCGAAGTATAGTAATTCGGTATTATGTCCCGTACGCAGCACGAATTTAGGTGATTTATATGGTCATTAAGTGACCAGTCATAGAGTAAACAATGCCATTCATGGTCTTAAATTTTTACTAGTGATCACAATTTCTCCTTCAAGGCACTTTCACTGGTATGACATGCATGGCCTGCCACTAGCCTAAACAGAAAATACAGACACACAGTCTACATGATATTGCTTAAGGGAAATTAAATCCCCACATGTTAGCCTGGTGGGGTTGGAGGCGGCACTGTTCCCCGGCGAAAGAGAAATAATGAACATTAAGTTCTTGTGAGAGAAGTTATTGACTATTGAAAACTGAGTGATCAGTTCAGCAAAGGTAGAATATGCGGGAATGGTGACGGGCACACGATCGCCTCCTCACGTACACATAACCAGTCTAAATTACATAGCATGGTTTGCCTGGAGCAGCAAAACACAACAAAACAAAGACACATGCAACACTTACCAGTGGCGGCTTGTGAGTACGAAAGATTGTGAAGCGTAATGAGCAAAGGATGGGAATAGAATCTGGAGTTCACTGGGTTAAAAAGGCGTTGCTGTTTGCTGATAGGAGTCTATCGCTAGAAATTTCTAAAAAAATTTATGGTAAAACTGGTATCTATATTTTGAAAATTATGTCATCGCGAATTTATATACATGTATCTAAAACATACCGACAAACTTCGATTAACATAAGCGGCCGGTATTAAAGAACACAGGAGCATGCACACACCCAGTTTTCTGTAAAGATTTTTTGTAAAACTGCAATTGTTTTGTATCTGTTTTGTGGTGTCAATACAGTTTTTTTTCTACTGATCACTACGACTGGCATTTTTGTTCTGTGAGGTTGAGATGTTGCAACACTGTAATGTGCACAGCGGCTTCGTACGCCGTTCTTGGGCCGTCTGCGCATGTGCACTACAAAGTAACGTCACCTCTTGTGGCAGTTTGAACACTGGCAAAGAGCATGCACCTAGTTGTGCTCCCTAGGTTATAGCAAATACTGTAGAAATGAGAATACACGAAACTTTGTAGTTATTCAGTGTATTTACTGATGAACACGTTGCGCGCGCTATCGTGCTGGACTGATGAACATTCCCAATTATGCACTGTAAATAGCGCATAGACTGTCCAAAGGTGTATCAGTTTTTTTGTTTTTATTGTGTGTATCGTTTCCGGTGGTATAATGTATTCACGGTAACTTCAAGATTTTCTGAAGCCCTGCTAAAGATCTACTTTCAGGGACCCGATTATGTATCCTTCCGCAGTATGTAAACAAAACATTGCCATGTGACACCTGTCAAACGTTTTGCAAACAAAAACAGTGCTATGTGGGAACTCTCAAATATTTTGTAAACAAACAGTGCCATGTGGGAACTGTCAAATATTTTATTAACAGTGTCCATGTGGGAACTACCAACATTTATTTTTGAAGAGAAACAATGCCATGTAATCTTAACTGTCATATACTTTAATAAAATTCTCCAAATGTCTAAAAAAAAATGCTAATCAATTTAGCAAAATATTGTAATACATACAAAAAGGTAGATTGAAGTATATATCGGAACTGTTAATTATATAATTTAATTAAAGTTTACTTATTGTATTAAGATTTATTTACATATTTGGTGTAAGGAAAAAGTTAAATTTTACATAATAAACTTTTGGAAGTAGCACTCAAGTTAAAAGATTTCACTGTGATAAATGGTACCGTATTTTATCACATATAAGTCGCACATTTTATTTAAAAAATTTTATTGAAAACTCGGGGTGCGACTTATAAGTGAGAAAAATTCCTCCAGCCCCGCACTAACGTTTCATTTACTACGAATTCACGGCCCGCGGCTCGATTTCCAAACTCTTCAGCGAACAAAATCACTTTCATTTTTAAACCTGCGGTGTAGGTACATCGCTTTTCCATCAAGAAACTGTCGGACTTCTTCACTGACACATCAAAGCAACACTACCTGCGGCGTAAAGACGACATAATAGAAACACGTGTAAGCAAACGCTAATGTGCTGCTATCTCTTACGCTTCACAAAAAGCTTTCGAAAATAATCGATTACCAGTTAGACCAAAATTCGATTCCTTTTCATTATTTTAAAATATGTTTTTCTGTTAACGATTGCGAAGGGAATTACGTAACGGAAATATTCAAATGCCTTTCTATATTTTGCACGTTTATTTGATAAAGTGCAGAAATAACAATGCTAATACTAAAATTACATCTTACCCTAGAATTATCTTATAAGTAGAAAGAATGTGTTACGTTAGTTTTATAACCACAATTCAGCGTCTCCAATATCCAATATGGCGTGGTTATACTTCTGAAAAAAAACGTGCCCAAACGGACAAGATGGAGTGTATGAGTCCGCTGGACAGACACTGAAATTTATTTAATTTCAATTAATAACAGTGAAATCTTTACCCATGAGTGCTACGTGAAAATGTAAATATATAGTTTAGCAATATTAACTTTACAATTACGGCATTAAATTTATACATATTAATATTTAACCCACGAACTATTTCTTTTCAGCTATAACCAACATGTCCCTTCAAAATCCGTTGTTAATTCGTACGGACTTTTAACAAATTATTATAATTTATTGAAAAAATATACTTAAAACTTAAAACAATCAATTTATATAGTGCTTCAGTGCTAAAAGCCAGACAAAACCTTTTTCCATATATATTTTTTTATAACCAATTGAACATGTAACTCCTAGGGTGATTTTTCAAAGGTTCTTTTCAAAAGTATCGAAGATACCGTGAATGGATTATACGAAGATTATGTGCGGTTTATGGCAGCAGTTTTTATAAAGTTATATATGCATCTAAATCATTCTTTAGTTTCCCAGAGAGTACTTTGTAATAATTGAGTAACAACATTTGTGTGTACTGCTGTTATTATCAGTTTATAGTAGTTTTTAAAATATTTTTATAATTTCCGATACTGATTAAAACAAACATTAGGCTCTTTATTATGTTTTGTCAGGACGGTGTAATTTTTTTCAGCTGTAGCAAAGTAGTGGATAGCTTCCTAATGCCATAGTTTGTGAACAAGTTCCCACGAACTTAGAAGATTAGGAATTAATTTTTTCTAACAGAATAATAGTCCTAAAATTAAGTTAATTAAGAATGTACATACTTATTTCACGATACCCCACATCTCCTTAAGTTAATAAGAAACAAGCAATTAAAAAAAAATTATATTCGGAAAGGACTATACAAATGTCTTGGCAATATATAGTTAATTTTCACATAAAAGATAAAGAAATTAAACCACATTTGGCTTCAAAGCTAACCAAAGTATGTTTGAACTTGCCTCCTTTTCTCCACGAGAGTATGCTTGGCTGCAAGAGTGCTAAGTCATTCAATGATAGTAGGGATAATGATTCACGTTTTATTTAATTCTATGCTAGGTTAAAGAGTTTACAGAGCTCGGTTTTTATAGATGGCAAATTATCTTTTTAATTATTACAGTTCTTCTTCATTAACGTCTGCGAAGTTTACAGATCTGCATTGAAAAAAAATCCCAAACACTAAATGAATGATTTTATTTATTTAGGTAAATGAAATTTTTTTTAGTAAACAGCATTGAAATTTGCCATGCATTCAACTACTTTGACAAGATTTGCAATAGAAATACAGTTTTTATTTTTTATTTACAACTGCCTACTAAAAACAGCATTGAAAATACCTTTTTTTCTATAGTGAGGTTTAAGGTCAGCAACAATACCATTCGAGGCAACAAAATTCAGAACAATATTAAGAAGTGTTACTACAAATCAGATATTAAAAATGTCATAATGCAGGCTAATGTGAAGTTCATAGAATTATATACTGCAAAAGAAGTTCATAGAAAAACAGAAAATAAATTTGCCAGTGGATCCAAAACCAACTACTCGTGAAATAAATAAAATTAGTTTTCTTAGAAACCGAGCCTGAAATTTATATCATAAATGCAAATTCTAAAGCCTGTGTTGCAATATGGGCAATTTCCAAGCTCGAGAATGATAACTGCAAAAGAAAACTTTTGTCCCGAAATGTTCAGTTCCTTGATATATGTAATAAATAGCATACTCCACCATAGTGCTGGAGTAAATATTGTTATCTGTCCCAATAGAGGCGGGCAATTTATGCGAAGATATTATTAAGTCCTATGCAAATGTTTTTTTAAAGATCTCCAAGGAAAGAGAGATGGAGTTTTAAACATAAGTTAGTAGCAAATGTTCGTTGACAGCGGGCAGTGATAGGTGATGACTGCAGAAAAATATTTTATGGCAAATATTTAAACGTATTGATAAAGTGTGACGTGAGGTCGGGGTTGGAGATGGCAGTGGCATCACCGCTGCACCGTTCTTCGTGCAGAGTTCTGACGGGAAACACTCACCAGAGACAACTTGTATATTTCTCACTGGCTGATCTGCTGCACTGGGTCGTGGCCAAGTCACCCAGGTGGCTAGGCTGTTCTCCCGATCCTCTACGTCTCAATTGAAGGGTTATTGATTGTGGTTCGCTAGGCTGCTAGCCATGGGCAGTCGCGGTAGGCCCAGTACCGCCGCGGGTGCCAGTTGTGAGGTGGACAGTTATGATAGTATCAAGTTAGCTAAATGCGGAGTTGCAAGACTACTCCACGTGCCAATTAAACACTGATAAAAGTACATGTTACACTGGAAACACTTAAAAACCCTTGGAATGGCTGGTTGGTGGGTCCAGCTCCCGAAATGCCTTTAAGAGGCAAGGCCTTTAAATCAAAATGCTGACTTGGGGATTGCAGTCATTTATTGACGTTTTGACAATACAAACCTTTTGACTGTGCTCACGTCGTTAAGCTGACCGGACGCACTAAGTCCGTAGGGCCTGACACGGGAGAAATGAGCGTGTGCTCTCCGGATTAGAAAGTGAACTTACACTGCTGGGGCTGTAGGTGGAGAGGCGCTCCTCCCGGCCGATCAAATTAAGTCAAGTTATACTGTTCTGGACTACAAAGAAGCTGATGAAGTGCCCGGGAGCACGGCCCGCTTCGTTGAATGCCCGCCGTAGAATAAATGGCTACCAGCGTTTTTCTGGCCACTTGCCGTGAAGATGCCTGGAGTCGTAAACTGGTGAGCTAGGGCTAGGCCCTTAACTGTTTACAATGCATGGGTGGGAAAGCTCCCTTAACTAAATGTAGACTGAACATTTCAAAGTTTGAGAAAAAAATTATAGTTCGTCATATTTATGAAACTGCTTGCGGGACAGAAACAAAGTAATGGTTACTAATTATTTAAATCGTAATAATTAGTAAAGTGAATATTGTGTACATGTAACCTACCCGTATCCTGTTGAAAGGGGATGTCGCCACCCTTATTTCTGCAAAGAAAGTATGTTACAGGAAAAATCCCCATTTTTGATCCAGACATAATGAAATGCTGGCTAAATTAGCAATATAAATGTTTTTTGCAAAAAGTGTCTAACACTCGCCCTTTTAGAGTAAAAATTACATGTTTGATTTCACAGAGAAGTGTTGCTGCCTGCCAGGTAGGCAGCCAGTTATGGCGGTCTCCGCTCCGCTCTTTAATGGCGTGTGGACATTACAAACATGTGGTTTGTGGCGGAACAGAATCGTAACTTGTTTTGTATTATGGAGTTTCTAAGAGGTGCTGAATATTGATGTATGTCATGGTTTTCCCCCATTCTCGTTATGAGTACTGTAGTTCCCCTCACTAACAAAGGTGAGGACTATAGAATAAAAACCCACACGTCACTGCAAGTTCCATGCATTCTACTACAAGTCGACATAGCCACGGCCGGATTTTCCATGTTGCCGCCTATAGGCCCACGAAAAGGGCCGCCCCTCTCCCCTTCAATTTTCTTATTTTCATTTTTTCTCTATTTATTAATTTACATTCCTCACTGGCAAGACCAGGTACGTCATCATGATTTAAATTATATATANGAAAAACATAGAAATTATCGCTAGGCGTTTCTCGAATATAAATTGATACCTGCCAAATGCTATGGTTTATAAGTAGGTATTGAATCTGCTCTCTGCGTAAGGCACCAGCAATTGAGGCTAGCCCTCAGTGTTAGGGCGTAGGAATACGTCGACGCTATTGTCTCTAGGTCCAATTTACTAATAAATTCACCTCGTTTTCAGGTTACCAATAAATCAGTTTTATTAACGCTTAACAGGGGCACTTATACATGTACACACGAGACAACACTCCCCTTCCCTTTTTTTTACGTAGGCTCCGTATTGTTTGGCGCGGCGCTTCGCGTCGCTGGATGACTCTACTTATCTGGATGGAGGCGCGGTCTTCTCTCGGCTGGCGACTTGGGACTGCTTCGTCTCTCGGTAGGTAGACTGGGACGTCTAGGCTGCGACACTTCCTCCCATTTGGCGTCGGTGTCTCGACGCCCTCTTGAACTCCCGGCTCTCTCCACACTGCTCGCTCGACGACGTCTGACTGACTGATCGATCCTCGCACTGGCTTCGTTCAACTCCGACCCGGACGCCTCACTTCAGGTCCCCCGACTGACTGCCTGACTGCTCGATCCTAGACTCACTGATCTGTTCCTCCCTCCTCCTCATGGTTTTGTAGGCTCGATCGCCATATTCAACTTGCACCATCTCTGCACGTGTCCAGGGCGGCCGCCGCGTCCTCCCTGAGTCGTAAAACACGTGGCCGCTGCTCCTGTGGTCCGCAGTCGGCCTGTCGACTCTGGTATGGCCATTTATTGTTCTGTTCTGCACGTGCGGGAACTCTTGGGTGGCCCCTTTGGTTCAGCGCACGTGTTGTTTTTAAGCCTCCGGATATCGTGTCGTTATTCTCCCAGCATGCCCGCTAAAAGCTCTCAATGTTTATTGCTGAAACTAGCCTGGGACAGACTCAGCCACTGGTGTGGGCTCAGCATCCCTTGGCAGCTGCGAGATGCAGCTGCATCCGCCTTCCTCCGCACGTGGTCGTTCCGCCGGGCCATCCTGGCGCCATTCTCCCATCATGTCCGCAAAACCCTTAATCCTTATTGCGGTCGTCCGCCTGCGAACTTCGCTAGAGCATGTGTTCTGACAAATAAAATATAGGGATGCAGAATGCATATATATATATATATATATATATACATTTTCTACCCATTCCAATGTATATAATGTACGGACTGCATATTCTCTCCTGACACAGGGGAAAATTTTTTTCTCTATGAAACGTGTGCTGCATTTAGAGCTCGAAGTGGCTTTTACTTGCATGTGGTAAAGAATGGTTTCTAGGGATAAAATCACGTATGGTTAACTAGCGAACCAGCCCGGCTTCACACGGGTACAATTGAGTTTTACAGTGATACACTAATAAATAAATTGGGAAAAGACAATTCATTTATGTGAAAACAGAATCATAAAATTATACTATGTTGGCCTAGGTTTTTAACTGATTACAGCAAGCCAAAAGGAAGGAAATATTGCTTACACGATAGCCAAGAAGTAGGGTATTGTTTTTGGAGTGTATCTGTGTAACTATCGCGTAGTTACCACATTTCCACTTTCGATGTATGAAAATCAAAACGCGAGTTTCATCAAGTTGTAGCTTTAGAAAGAAATGTACATAGGTACTACTTTTTGTGCTTGGCTGAGGGATCTTAATCGATCACCAAAGTTAAGAAACGTTCCCAGCGGCACACATTTAGATGGGTGACCGTTTTGTGGCATAACATCGGAGCGCTTCCGGGCTTCGGACGGCACGTTAAATATTCGGTCCCGGTTTCTATTGACTGATAGTAATCGTTAAGCCATTTCAGAGGTCCTTGGGCGGCCTGATAAACTCTGACACCAGAGGAAAAAATATTTCGGTCATGTTCCCAGCCGTTGCAGAGTTACGTTTTGTTGTTATTCCACAGGACCCGTATAAAAAGTATCCTATGTCCTATTACAGGACCTAAAGCACCTGCATACCTAGTTTCATCAAAATCCGTTGAGCCGTTATGGAGCTGAGTGGTAACAAACACACACACACATACACACATATTTTCGCATTTATAATATTAGTAGGATTTAAAACATTTGCATACAGCTGTTTGGCATTCTTCTACAAGGATAATCTATTAAGAATGCCTCACGAAAGCAAAAATTAGGACAATCATAACAGCAATACATTAGGATCTGTCATCTTCACTTCACTATTCGTCACTGTATTCCAACAATAGGAAATATCTATGGAAACCAAAGAAAGCGCTTAGTTGCATTTTAAATTACTATAAGAAAGACTACTGCAATGAAAATACATGGCCCATATTATATCATAGCAAAGAACATATTTAATATTTTCAATCTATTTATAAAATTTCTGACCTTTAACAACAACAAAACACAACTAATTTATTATTTGTAGATAATTAAATTTTCTAGCCTCACTTTGGGCAAATAAATTAATAATGTCCTCGAAGTCCACATCCTGCAGCATCTTTCCCTCGATAGTCAGTAGTGCCATGCCAATAAACTGTATTTTAACATGGTTGACAGCAAGTACCTGTCGAGTATAAAAGTGCGTTCGGCTAAACAGTCACTGGAACACTGAGTGCAATTCTGATAGGTATGCACACATTTGGGTACGCTTTGAAAAAAAAAAACCTTCTTGGTTTAGAAATTTGCATCATTTTGTCATACTGTCATTTTTTCTCTACTATGGATAGCTCAAGATCATTCTCATAAAAATAAGTTATAATATGTCCTATGAATTTGCAGCACTTCTATGAGTGTATTGAGGAATAAACTATATATACAAACACGAAAATTATCTGATTCTGTCATCCTTACTCTAGTCAGACCATAGAATGCGCTTTTTACCCAATCCTCAACAAATTTGTACATTTGTAGGCTGCTGTAAGACTTCTAAATGACGTTAATAAGGTGCAAAGATTTCTTTTTCTCTTTAAATTTGCAAAAAAGTCGGACAGTTTGCAGTTTGGTGCTAACAGCAATGGAAGTGTGCTTTTAAATGTTGATACACTTAATCTGAGAGTTTTAATGTGACGAACTTACATTTAAATTAGAAAAAAAATTTATAATATAAAAGCATGTATGTATTGATGATGAGATAGCAGTGCTAAACAGCTGTCTTCAGCACCAGTGAGAGTAAAGTGAGGTACCGTTGTATGAGAGAGGGAATGCAACAGTGGGAGAAACTGGAGTAACATGAGAAAACTCACCAGCCAACGGCAATGTCTGCCATGTTTCTCGAGTGCTAAGATCCGGGATTGGCTCCACCTTAGCAGAAGATAAGTCATATAGTGACTACACCACTGCGGCCTCGACATTTTTTGTAAAATTAAATGTAAATGAATGCAATTTTACTATTCCATCATAATTTTGAAATTACTTTTGGAAAGCAGGAATTAAATTTTGAGGACGTGCTCAGAAAAGTAAAAATCAGTCTACCACACCTTAATTAATTCTCTGTCATTACAATGAATAGCTATTTGGACACCGGGTAGCTGCCAGTGATAACTTTTTTCAAGTAGAGGTCATAAATCACCATTACTGATATTTCAGCCATCTTCAGATGTCAAGCCTATGAACATTTCCTTTTAAGTGAAATGCTGTGTTTACAATGTATAATGTTATTATGTATTTTTACGACAGTGAACAGACTTGGGTTATAGCTCAGATGAAATTCATGTACGTTCAGTTTATAATCGTAATTTTTTATTACTGTCATTGGTAATACAATTATTTCCAGCGCAATCACAACCTTGTCACTCAGAGACTGCGTGAAATAGGCACATTTAAGACGCAATGTGGGTCTGGTCATCCGAGGAACGTCCATACACCGAATGTGGAAGAAAATTTCTAAATTTTGTAGAGGAAAACCCGTCAACAAGCACCCGTGCCATTGCACACAGAATTGGTGTGTCCCATTCCACTGCATGGCATGTTATGCACGAGTAACTGCTGCATGTCTACCATTTGCGAAAGGTGCAGACATTTGGACCAGCATATTTCGCTCCACGACGCGATTTTGACATGGATTACATGTCTTTATCGCACGCTCGGGGGGTAATGCGCGCCACACATGCTACCGCCAATTTATCAACACTGTGGCAAGCCCCTCAGCCGGGGGGGGAGGGGGGAGTACAGGCTTGTGAGGGCCCTTTGTTATGAATTAATCAGGCCTTAGCTGAACGGCCTGCCTGATCACACCTTCAAACATTAAACCAGGGCACGAGCGTAATTACAACACCACCTTGTCAGATAGAAATGAGCGGTTCTAAAATACCTGGCGCCTGGCAGGGAGTGTGGAGCCGGCATGCATCTCCCGCGTCAGCCAATGACATCATCACGGCTGCTCTCTTGCTAGGCGCTAGGTGCTCGGCATTAGGTATGCAAGGCTCTCAAACGGCTACACAAGGTTCTAAAAATGCGCTCATCTCTGATTGGCTGTGCGAGGCTCTCACAATCAAATTATTATTTCTGAAAATTTTTTGAAAAAGTATATATTTTTTTAATTTTTACTTAAAACTTTTATTTTAATTTTATTTTTAACTGACATGATGCCCTTAAAAACGGACAAGACAATACCATTCCTAATTTTCGTGTTAATTTCCCCCAGACATACAACTTCTCACAGCATACAAGTCTAGTCTAATTTCAGAATCTCAAATTACATCACATGAGGCTGTCGAAGGGGGGTAAAGCTGGCGATGCTGACAATGTTAAAGATGCCTTGGATGTGTTAACATCTTGGCACTTGTAAAAAAAAGTAAGATATATTTAAATAATTCTACACATTGTATAGTTAATCTGAGAGCGGTGCTGCGTGACCACCAGACTCAAAAAAAAAATTATTTATGAAGTAGTTATTTTCAAATTGATGTTTTTTTTTTTTTTTTTTCAAATTATGCCCGAACAGGATGCTGACATGTATAACGTTAAAATAAAACCCAAATTAATTAAAATTAATATGTTTTTTTTAAATTGTATACATTTTAAATAATTTCAAATATGCGCAACCTCTTCTAATGGTGACAAAAGATACATATCAACACCTGGCTGCACGTCAGATGTTCGCCGGCTGCCACATCACCCCAACATCGAAAATTATAACGGAGTCATTTAAGCCCTATGCAAACTTATAAAAAAGTTGGTCATGATTCCCGAACCATTGAAGGTACAACCAGCCAAATCATAACAAAGGCAAATGGGGTTTCTCCAAGTCTTCCCTTCCACATCACCCAACTGGCCCCTATGCTCTTGCAGAGCTGTTCTCCGGGTCTTCCCAAACCCCCTGACATGTCACCTGACTGGTCCCTATGTCATAGGTTATCTCAGAGTCTTCCTACCAGATCGCATACTTCATACTCATACATTTCAAGCGAGAGGTTGTCTCAGTCATCACACCCTAGCATTCCAAGCGGGGAGGATTATCTCAGAGTCTTCTCCCCAGTCACCATGGTGCACAGCCTAGCATAAAGGGCGCTACTGTACTCTTCAACGACGTGCACAGCCTAACATAAAGGGCGCTACTATACACTTCAACGATGCACACAGCCTAACATAAAGGGAGCTACCATACTCTTCAACGATGCGTACAACCTAACATAAAGGGTGCTACCATATTCTTCAAGGTTGTGCACAGCCTAATATAAAGGGTACTACCGTACTCTTCAACAATGCGCACAGCCTAACATAAAGGGAGCTACCATAGTCTTCAATGATTCGCACAACCTAACATAAAGGGTGCTACCATACACTACAACGATGAGCACAGCCTAACATAAAGGGTGCTACCATATACTTCAACGATGCACACAGCTAAACATAAAGGGTGCTACCATACACTTCAACGGAGTGCACAGCCTAACATAATGGGTTACCTGTACTCTCATTCCCTGTTGTGGCATTAGGATACGTTTATAATCTTTAAAGGTAATATCACTTACCTATCTGTCATTGCCCTTCCACTTCCATCTGCATTAGCATGCAGATGGACCCGGGCTTGGGACCGGGCAGTACACTATTCCTATGACATTACCAATTTATAATGACATAAGTATAGTGTGCAGGCGGGTTACAATGCTGTAAATGAAAGACAACCCTCCTAAACAAACACAGTGGACTAAGGAACACACAGATAGATGACAGCATATGGAAATAACTACTGTAGAGAGAGAAGGTTGCTAATGAAAGATCACTTCCTAAAAGAGGATAAAGGAACAGATGAGTGGAAAATGAATAAAGTCAATACATTAACTATTGCGAAGGTGTTAGCAATCCGAGCTTCTTTTTCAAATGACTAGAGAAAATTTGAAAAATAATAATTGTGTTATTATGTATAGCTTAGTCAAGTGTGATACATTAACTATTGCGAAGGTTAACTCTATTAATCATACTTCTTGCAATTGTCTAGAAAGAAAATTTAAAAATAATAATTGTGGCAATATGTATAGCTTACGAAATCCACTATAGTAAGCTACCAGCCAACATACTATCCGAGAACAATATGATACTTGAGAGAAATGAAAGCGCTTAACCCGAGGAGAGGAACTGTTTCACATCCTGACCTCTCTCTCCCAAAGGCGTCTGTCCCAGAGATGCTTTATTATAGCCATAGGGTACAGAATGTATTGCATCGTCCAGGATATTTCGCTTATCATCCATCCAAATTGCTAGTACATTCAGTATATAAATCATGCTGGTATGATCTAATACTATTGACCTGTACTCTCATTTCCTGTTCTGACATTAGGATGTGTTTGTAATCTTTAAAGGTAATAGTATTCTTTACAACATTCTTCTGTATGCCTTTCGCTTGCTTTACTACTTTATCGTGACACGTATATGCATAAAGCTTTGCCCTCAGACTGACAAACTCTACCATGTCATTACCACCACACTCGTCTTTAAGTTTACAAATAACTTTAGCGTTGGCAGGCGAGTAGTAGGGATGAGTGGGAGGGTAGGAGCTAGTATCAAACTCCGACATAAGTATCGGGTCTGAGGCAAGGTCACTGTAGAAGTCACGGCATGCAATCTCCATAATATAGGAATCTGTGTCTGTATAGACCAGACTCACATCATTGGCATACCGTCCTCTCATTATATCATAGTAAAAGTGGTTCATTAACATTTCGGATAGGTCAAGTACAGCAAACCCTGCATAGATAGGCTTATTAAATATAATACATTCATGTTCCAATTTTACCAGCGATAATTTCTCATTATATATTGTTCTGAATTTGAAAGTCGGTTTAGCGATAAGCTTCTTTGCACGATGATTACAAAACACAAGTTTCATGCATTGACACTTGCGTTTGTTTTCCATGAGTTTACCATATGTTGCATTGTTCATTAGCTTATAAAAGTCTTTCTCAAATGCATTTGTTGCTGCCTAACGTTTCTTAGTATTCAAATCAATATAAGGCTTCAGCCAGGACTTCTGATTGAATTGAAGCACACAATGTATATTCTTCAACTTCAACCTAATGCATGCTTGAGATTAACATGATGAACTATATAGTTTTTCTTTGTCTCAAGGGTAGTTATAAGTTCAGTTTGTTTAGATCCCGGGGGACACTAGTTTACCGGTAGGAACAGTAGATCTTTATGTTCATCATGGAGTGTGGCAGGGTAGTCTACATCAACCTCCAATATGTATCCAACATCACCATCGTCGGATACGCACATAACATCAATATTTGTACCGACCCATTTGAAACCCCCATATGGTAATGGTAAGGACATTGCCCATCCATATAAATTGTTAGCATCTACATACTTGAGGTATGTAGAAGGCTTACCGGCATCATATGTCTCAGGAAAATTCATATTGTTTGCTACGAAATGGCTTCTAATACACTGGGCTACCCCTCCCCGGATACCTGCCTCGATAAAGAGATGGATGTCATAATCTGTGAGCAGTTCCAACTCGACTCGGGTCTTGCACAGCATCGCGTCGAAAGAAAATCCGGGGGTGCTCACATATCGGACACAATCAAGACCGTATGTGGTGAGGCACAGCTCCCGAAAATTCTCAAATACATCACATAAAAGTAAGACATCGGTCTTCAGGTACAGTTTAGAGTAGTCTTTTAGTGTACGGCATCCAAATGTTGACCAGACTATTTGGGCATGCTGATAATTTACTTCACTAATGTTACATCCCATGAGACAGTTGTAAAAGGCTGTAATTGATGGTAGCTGTTGCTCAGCAAGTTTCCCCCATGAGCTGACATAGTCATATGGGAAGACACCTTTCCTACTAACTAACTCGAACTTTTCATCAGTGAAGAATTTTGCTGATGTATTGAACCTTCTTGAAGGAAGGTTCTGCACAAGTGCTGCAAGGCTGGTCGATATGAATCTGAATGTATCTATAAACTGAATTGAGAATCTATCTTCTAAAATTTTGCTAAATGTGATTAGTTTTTCCTCTGTGTGGGGAATAATTAAGATGTGCTGTTAATCATAACCGAGATTTTTAATAATGAAATTAGTATCATAACGACGACTCATGTACCGCCACTGTGGAAGACATGGCGGCTTATATGGCCAGAGTTAGTGTCCCCCAGGCACCGACTATAAGGTGCGTGGAGGTTGAAGGTTTGGTGATGAGGTAGACTATGACTGTGGTATTTTGAAGTGCGAATATATTGTCTCGTGTCTATATTCACAAATACACAACATCAACACTTGAGAGGTGCGGTACTGTGATAGTTCGGTTACTCGGATTTACTGGGCGAATTCGTGGTTGAGTGGGCTTCTCGTGATGGTGATTGTCATACTTAACTCTTGTTGCGGGTGTTGTCAGCTGTGGTGGGTGATCTCCGGCGATGGGTAGGCCTTGGCAAGGCCACAGTTGCTGCTGACGTACTGACGTGGTCAGGGGTCCGAACCCCTGACCTGACTCTCTGCTCGGCGATCTTCTACTGACTGGTTGACTTTACTGACGTAACTGATTCTCCCGGCACGGAGTATCGCAGCCTCTGACTGCCCCGATATGACTAACTCCTTAATTATGCGGCTGACGGACGTGGCCAGGTTCCGATATCCCGACCTTAGTAACTGTTGTACTGACTTACTCTCTGCTCGAACTGACGTCTCTCGGCGGTGAAGTTGAACTAACAACTGCCCCGATATGACTGCCTGACGTACCCGATATTACTGACCCCCTCCTATTCTTGGAAAGGGGTTTTTATACACGCCAGCCGCTCAGTCTTAATTGTCGGCACTTGGCGCCTTGTGGGGGTGGGAAGGAGGTGAGGGGGTGAACTGGAAGAATGCCGAACAAAGCCTTCCACCACACGTGTCCTGATTTCTGAAGTTTTAGGCGGGGGGATAATACCTACTGTCATCAGCGATACTTCCGTGGTGCGTATTTACTGAGTTAGGTGAAATACGCCCGATTATTTGGTTGATATCTCGTGAATTCCCTGTACTCCACAGATCTCGCGGCGGGCGAGAGGTGTCCAGGGTGAATGGGGTGAAGGGGGAAGGCCTACGCTTCAGCTCCACGTGTACCGGAATTTTCCACCTGCCTGTGGTACCACGTGCCGTCTAGAAGGCGCCTAGCGAAGTGCGCGAGGCGGGGGTGGTGTGAGGGGGTGATGGATGTGAGCCAATGTCGTGTTATAATCCCTAAACCAGCACGCGACAATCATATGACAAATTGTGGAATAAGATTGGCAATCTCTGTGGGTGACGGTGAAGCAAGTTACAGCTATTGCATGCCACCCCGATAAATTTACAGCTGAAATGATTATGATCACGAACCTTACGGTTATTGATGGTGAAGGGTCCGGAACAGTAACAACAGGTGGTAGCTAGAGAGTAGTCAGTCTGTTCGTTAGAAGTTAGTGGATGCATAGTTATGGACTGGTCATATATATCCTTCACTAGATTACCAATTCTAACAACTTCCTACGTGAATTTCTGTGCAGCATCTTCTCATGTGTACAATATAACATCTGTAGGTAAACTGGTTGGCATGGATGCTGGTATGAGGTTATCTACCTGGACATAGATACCGAAGCTGTATCGTTCATGCTTTTGATATCTATAAGTGTATGACTCCTCCGGGTTTGGCTGACATGACTGAACTGGTACCAACATGGCTTCAAAATCGGCATATATCACTATAGAGGTACCTTATCTGCATTTTGGTAGTTCTGAAATTTTAACACAGAAGGCTCAGCATTCACTAATTGGGGCATGTCAGCACGAATTGCAGAGTGATGATTACAGTATCTCTGGTGTTCAGCCAGTGTCGCAGCACCAGTCAGTCCCGTCACTCGCGGCCGATCATAAAATCTTTGAGACATCTTTTACAGAAATAGGCTGTATGTTCATAGCCAGTCACATGGGAATGTACCAGTCTTGAGAAATTATATATGAGACAGTAATGTGAATTTTTGCTGGTAAACATCAGAAGTAGCAGGTCGTAGTGCTCAGCCTGTTATTCTTTCGAAACTCGTAAAGGTACCACCTTCTGATCTTTTATTTAGAGCATAAACATTAATGCTCACACCACGATTGTCCTTCTCAAACATTTATATCTGGCGCAGAGGAGTGGGGAAGTCTATTCCGCTGAAGTTGAATCTCCCCTCCAGGTCGGCATATCACTGGTTGACATGTGCAGGATTCCCACCCGTTACATATCAGGCCAGGAGGGCCCATTTAAAGCACTGCTGATCTTGGTTACATGGATTAATAGCTGACTTAGTAGCTTTGACTTTTGCAGGCAGGGCGATGTATGAGGAAGCTCTCAATGGGTCGAGCTTGTTAACACGTAGCTGGACATGTCTCGCAGATGTGAGGGTCCAGCCACTTCCCTTGCCCATGTACTCGTCCTCCTCCAGACATCTCTTCACTATGGCAGCCGACACAGCATCTTCAATATCATCGGCATTGTAGAATGGGACATTCTTTGTTTTGAATGCACAATGATCTGTCTCGGTGTCGTGAGGTTCCGGCTTGCCATAACTACATTCGAGGAAAATATTAAATTTGACAGCTCCCTGTTCTTCAATCTCCTGCTCTAGTTGACCAATAATGTTGTTCTTTATTCTTTCAAGGTAGCTGCAAATATAATCCGCTTCATTTGATGTGTTCTCTGCGACATAGATCTTCATGACACCATTACATGCCTTCTCTGCCTCCACGAAACCATAGGCAT
The DNA here is from genome assembly GCA_002778355.1 of Clitarchus hookeri. Taxonomy (NCBI): domain Eukaryota; kingdom Metazoa; phylum Arthropoda; class Insecta; order Phasmatodea; family Phasmatidae; genus Clitarchus; species Clitarchus hookeri. Next base: position 1,019,468 of record NQII01000154.1, on the reverse strand, counting down.
TGCACTTGCCGCTGACGACGACGGTTCTCCATTGAGATCTTCCCTCGGCAGCAATAACGCGAGCAGGTATGGTCTCTGGCTGCGAGGCTGTCAGTCGAGATCTTTTCGCTGGTGGTGGAGCGCCGGCGCCTTCGAATTTAGCTCTGTGTGGGCGCAGATTATATGCTCGGGTAAACTGTCTGCTACAGTTCCCAAATTCCAGTTTCTTAGGAGCAGGATTCGCCCGGCATCCATGTTCATGATGACGAGCATGTCCAGTGGAGTTGAAGTGCTCAGTGCAGAACATACAGTAGATCGACGTAGTATGCCTGATCTGACCTGCGCATGTTGCCAGATGATTGGTAAATTTATCAGTGCGAGCATACGTCACATCACACCTGTCACATATATTCTGTGATATATCCCTGAAAGGATTCAGGGAACAGGCGAGTTCATGACGCAGGCCATTCTTGCGATAGGCAAACATGCAATCACAGGAACTGCATTGTAATGCATGTTGCTGAATCATGGAAGAAGTACTAGCAGAATCCATATTCTTAAATAGCACTGAAGGACGTCTCAACTGGCTGGTTTGACGTAACACACTTCTCGTAACCAGGAGGTAACCTATGGAAAAAAGTTTAATGCTGTGATAAAAATATGTCTTGTAGCTGAACTAACATGTGATGTGATACATTGCATATCGATTGAGTACTCACTTTCATATGGTAAACAAAACCGTTCGCTTAATTTTTTTTTTTTAATGCTTCAGACTTGCCTCTCAAAGTTGCGTTGATGAATATCTCAACTGTGTGTGCTGGAACGTACGATGGCTCTCTCAAAGTAGCGCTCATGAACCTCTCAACTGTGCGACGGAATGTACGATGGCTCTCTCAAAGTGACACTGATGAATATCTCAACTTGACGACGGAACATACTGAGCAACACCAGGCAACGAACCTATTAGGTAAATGTTTAATAATAGACTGAAATATTTCTTGCACCTACATAGCATATAGATTGAGTACTCACACGCATATGGCAAACAAAAGGCTTACTTATAACAAATGTCTCAGACTTGTTCCTCGAGCACGTCATCCATACTTCATGTTCCAGGTGCGAGCGTGCACAGTCATTATATGGCTGGAGCGTGTTGATTGATTAATCACAATGAGAATATTTTTTTTAAATAACAGATGTCATGTTATATGAAGGGATAGAGAGAATAATCTTTAGTTAGAATGTACTAGTTTAGGTCTTGAGTACGTATTCAAACAAGGTGTCTGTCTTAAGCACTGCTAACCGACAACACACACATATACTAATACACAACAGGTATTAAAAACATTGCTCTGTTCCAGTCTGTAATAAGGTTGGCTATCTAATAATCAACACTGTTACATAGCCCTTATTATTAATATTATGAAGATTCACTGTAACAATTGTACTGTAAATAAACTTGTGTTAGATTCTGCTGACAGGTCTCGAACGTATATAGTACAAGAAGCAATAAGAGACTCATGGCCCGCGCAGGCTATTAGAGCCATCTGCATTGGCATGACGTCAGCTCCAAATACGCGTTGTAGCGAGTACGTCAACTTTCCCCCTACAGCCGGCCCGTGATAGAGCATAAGAAAAAGCAGAAACTTGTCGCATTCATCCGTAGCTGAAAAAGACTTCGCGCTGTGAGACATACAATGGTGAGTAAGCTCCCCACCCTGATTGCTAGAATGTATGATCATCACACTCAATCTCAGTTGTAACAACTTAATGCATTTGAAACATGTGAGCTGAAGTATGGATGAAAATATGTTAGCTAATCAGATTGTCAACACATGGAAAATATATTGAAGAGTTCTCGTTCGTAATATATACAAGCAATGTTTAAACCAACTTCAAACTGTATCCATATGTAAAACATGGTTTGCATTTTTTCCTGCGAGCTCTGTACTCGCACAGCATACCGATAGAAGAGTTTACATACCCTCGTGCTAAAGTAATATATTTTTTTTAACATGTAGATAATCATTAGGACAACTTGTTTCTCTCTCTCGGGAAACACTCACCAAAAAAGCTCTTGAATCTAGCTGGGTAGTCGGCAAAACTTCCTATGTGCACTCGATGACTGTCAGAATGCAACTGATTAGCCCTATGTTATCGGAGGGTATATATACTCTTCCGGAAGGACGGTTTCTACAACCAAGTTAACTTGCTGATGTGTAATTTTACGTGATTAGGAGCATGCTGACTTTAAAATAAGACGCGACATATGTGCTCGACCTGCCAGGCGATAGACACGTAGCTGTAAAGACAATATGCCACTGAGGTTAAGAAGTGTTTGCATGTTCATTACAATTGAAACATGTAGCATACATATAGAGAATATACGATTCAAGGCTTTCACTTCGTTGCAAAACATGTTAGCTGTGACATGATGTTTGTCTGTACAGTGCAGTGATGTGTGGGAAAATGTCTCTAGCTGATATATGCATATATACAAGTTAAAATTATGTTAGCTATTTCTACCATCTACAGAAAATATACATAAGAAGGAATTCCTAGGTTAATTAATATCTTGTGCGTAATCACAAATTTTTTTTTTTTGTTGTTAACGTAACAAACTTTTGTGCGGTATCTTCAGAAATATTTGTGTGTAAATGTATGCATTATTGCATAGTCATGTATTTTGCTTACGAAAAGTTATATTTCATGTATCAGTCAGACTAGACACATCTCTTTTGAACTATTAATCGACTACATCTATTTATGTAAAAATATTAAATTTAAACTAACAGATTTTTTTCCCGCGAACTCTGATAAATCGTTTTTAGATTTGAAACTAGCCAATTTTTACATGAGTCAGACTGCTATTACACTTAGAGAGCAAGAAAGCGGTGCGATCCTGGAAGTAGAACTTTAGCAAGGCTTCAGGAAAATTCGATGTAACCGATCACTCCAAATCGCTAAATATTGTTATTTTTCAGACATAAAACAAAGTACCCGGAAACGAGCTAAATTACGAGCTGATAGGAGACTGTATTGAAATTTGCTACGGTCACCTCTTAAAGAGTTAGGCAGATGCACAGAAACGATTTTTCTTCCATGTTGAGGTGATCCCGTACAGCACTTGTGGATATCAGTACAATAATTTCCTGCACAGTGGATTGGGAGAGGTAGGCCTGTTGCGCAGCCTGTACAGTCTCCTGATCTTAATCCCCTAGACTTTTTCATGTGCCCCTCTTAGGGCTAGAGCTGGTTGGGGGCACAATGTATGCTGGCTTACAGAAATTCCCGCCCGGCTTTGTAATAGTGCATGGGGACGGCCAATATCTGCGGAGGTGGCTGCAACACTAACACCCCAACAGCTAAACGAAATTTACAAAACAATCAAGAAGTCAACAGGAAATCTGAAATGGAAACAGAAAACTCTGAACAGTACGAGCAAAGACGCCAACGAAGGCAGAAAGAAAACCATGGCGATACGAAACGCCCCCGCCAAACGCCGTTAGAGGCGCCACAACCTATTCCGGTTTCAAACCGGTTCAGCCCACTGCTGGAAATCACAGACGAGGTTTCCCCACAAACACCTGGACCTTCAGGCACTTCACAAACCAGCACACAGCAGTGTGTCTCTAAAACAAAAAGAAAATGAAACACCCTTACAGAATCGTAGTCCCTGACATTCAAAGCTACAGATCAGTAGTGCAATTGTTAAGACAAACTTCAAAAACAGGTTTCACTATATCCATCACCCGGTACGGAAGGAAAATCCACATTCTAACGCCCGATCACAACCTTTCCACGAAGGCTGCCAGCTTGCTGAAAGCGCAACACCATATATTTTTATACATTTTGTGTTCTTTCAGAACAACCACAAAAAGTGGTATTTGACATTCCATCCACCACTAGTGCGCTAGAATTAAACACTGAGCTCTCCGACCGTGGCTATGCCATTCAAAACATAACCCAATTTTGCAAGAAAATTCCAGATCCTAGCGATTCCACAAACCCGAACAAGCAAAAGTTGCAGCCGCAAAACTTGTTCTGCGTAATGGCAGCGCAAAATAAGAATCTCCCGCCTCTAGTTTCAATAACTAGATTGAACATTACTCTGGTTCACCCCCGTCTCTACAGAAAAAGGCCACAAGACATCTCCAGATGCAGCAACTGCTCGGCAATAGGCCACGCCCACAACTATTGTAGTATGAAAACAGTCTGCTCACAATGCGCCAGGTAGGCATCAATCAAATTCAAAACTCTGCCCCAAATTTTCGGAAGAGTTGCAAAAACGCCAAGTTCAGGCCAACAAGATCAAGGGTTAACAGCAACAACTCACTAAGCCAGTTTCAGTGCCAGCTAGAAACCTGGTAAATTATTAAAAAATTAACGACGCAAAAAATCTGCTTCGAAACCGTTCGTACGCACAGGCGTCGATCGGCTTTCAACAGCCAGTTACAGTCCCCACTCTACCCCTAGTCGCGCAGAAAACACCTACACAGCGCCCTGCCAGCTTCACAACAAGACGTTCCACACCCCAGATTGTGCCAGGAGGACTTGGAGAGGCACTCCAAGACATGAACTTGCTAATGCAGTTCTTGTCGGAGACCAACTTCATAGCCATCATGGCACATTTCCGCCCCTACATAGCAAAATGCCAATCTTTGACAAATTCACAAGAAAAATCCTGGTTACTTCTGGAAGCATTTAGCTCATTTTCTGACTTAAATAATCTTAATCTCTCCTTATAAAGCCGTTCTGGAAATTCGTGGTTTAAAGAACCACGAATTTCGTGGTTATAAAGTAACATAAACTCTGACGAGCGAAATATACGCGAATTTTAACCGACATAAACTGATTGCAGCACTTTCTGATATAATTAAATAACCCTAGCTGCACTTAGCAAGCAAACTATTATAAAATGTGAAAATAAGACTCTTAAAGTCCTTCAATTACCAAAAACCCACAAGTAATCGCTGTTTAAATGCTTTAAAGATATCAAATATTCAACAATACTCTGTAAGACTTTTTCAGATTTAAAAATTAATTAAAACCTATAAATGGGACACAAAAATGAAAAATAAAGAACTTTCTCACTATATATATAAAAAAAGTCAATCTAGTTACATTACAACCCTAATTAAAAGCTTTTAATCTACAAGACACAAATTTTTAACTTTAAAAGTTTGTTCCACGTAAAATGACAACAGCGCTGCTATCTCTTGAGCGGCGGATGAAGTCCCGCCTTCCGTCAGACCTCACGGCCAATCAGAGTCCTCCGACCACGTCAAACTAAAATTTGTATTTTCTAATTCGCATTTCAAGCATTCTTTTACAAACCTACGGCCTTTTTCGAAGAAAAAATTGAACTAATAACTAAATAAACTGTTTTAAACCATTAAATACACGCCCCCAGCGTCTTTACGTGAATAAAAACCGTTTAAAACGAAGTTTTTAACCAACTTTTAATCGCTCGTCAGAGTAGCAGGTACACACAAGGAAAAAACGCAATTACATTCCTAAACAGAAACAACAAATGTTACTTTTAAAACTTAAATACAGTTTCTTACATTATTTTAGTAACTGGTTGGGGAACAACAAAAAAAAAAAAAAACTATCCAGTATAGTTTTTCCCAGACCACGCCTTCACGACGTTTTCGCGTTTTTAACGACTCTTCTGGCGATTAAACTCAAATTACCATATATTTCTTTACTTACCAACCACCGAGTCCACTCGTGGGCTTGTTGGTGGCAATTTAAAAAGCCCTGCAATTTTCAAAATTACTATTTAATAAACAACTAGATGGGAGTTTGCTATTCCCGCCTTCCAACCCCCCCCCCCCCCNAAACAGGGGGAGTAAGGTAAACATTTACAGCCCGTCTATCAGGGAAACCTGATGGACAAAAAAGTAGCTGCGGTGGAAACTGTCGCAAGCACAGTTTGATATGGTGCAGTTGGCTTACCTTTCCTAACCCACTGCAATGCGTGTCGCCAAGGTGAGGGAGTGGTGAAGGGGGCGGTGTGATGAGTGTTGGACGAGGTGGCCTGGGGGTAGTGAGGAGCAAATACAAAATTTACCCTAAGTCCGGAAGACGATATGCTCCCCATGACGGCCGAAAGCCTTTTTACCACATTCGGCACTAATCATATGCCGGGGAATGGAAGGAGTCACACATGTATAAAAAGCCGTTGCGCCCGGGGTCCACCATCTTTAGTCATTGTGCAATCAGAGATGTGAGATCTTCGTGTTCCGTCCACTGTATTCTTCTGTATTCCAGAGTGTAAGTACCTACTGTTTCTAATTCTCGTAGAACAATGTGAGCAGGCAGGCAGCAGGCGAGTGTAGTAAGGTGCTCGCCGCGACCTTGCATGACGGCCGCTGCGCAGGGCGTGTCTTATCGCGGCAGCTGGGTGCTGGGTGTCGTACTGTTATGATTAATTTAATATTTTGTTGACAATTTATCCTTAACAGGGATATAGGGGCGTAGCAAGTTATTGAATAGAGTTATGTAATGAACACTATATAAAAGAGATTTATTTAACATCAAGGTTGTACAATATTATTTTAATATTAATATGATTGAATATGAACAGGGGAAGCCATACTTATATACTGAAATATTAAGTAATATTATTTTATAAAGATTTAACCAGCCACATTCTGAGTAAAGCCTAATTGGAGAGTCCCCACCTTGTTCATGATTCCGGAGGCTGATTAAGATGGCACAAGTTTACGGCCGGAAACACCCATCTTCAGTGGTCTTCTCGTATGGCCCGACGACAAAAGACACCACCCACGGACTACACTGTCCTATATCGGCTGCATTTTCCCCGTTTACTGGCCGGTGGAGGGGGTTTTCTGTGGTTTGCGATTTCATAACTAATTTCAGCGATCACGGGCCGTGTCCTGGATAAATAAGTGAAGGTGTGATCAGGCAGGCCGCTCAGCTAAGGACCTGACCACAACTCGTAACAGCACGATGCTTGTCCGAGGGTGGGAGGGGCCTTCCATGCGAGACAATGCAGCGCAAAGAACACCTCGCTGCCACGAGACGCGCATAGGGGCCACGGCATGGACGTAGTTAAATACGAGAATGTCTCCCCACTCCCCACCATCCCCGTCTCTAAGATACGTTTCTTTGCCTCCAAAATCAATGTGCATTCTCGTTTACGTTCAACTTTTTAATGAAGCCCTGTTACAGTTCTAATCCGTAGATATTACTTCACCTCGCGCCAACAAAGCTTAACTGAGATAATGTTTATTCCGCTCGGGTTAGGAACAAAAAGCGGGATTTCTTATTGGAGAGTTTAGCCGCCGCAAGCTGCACTAGTGTTCCAGAGAGGCTACGTTTATGCTGGCGGTAAAATTAATAAACGGTATTAATTTGCATGTAAAAGTTCGTGTTTGGCTCAAATTGAGATATGAATATATATATAATAGCCCAACCCAATATCTAAAAATTTACCTAATCCATTCCGTAACTATTACGTCTTCCAATGGTGTTTACAAGAGCAGACAGAATTTTTTTTAATGTATTTGGCATTTAGGAAGCTTAATTCTATGAAAAAACATCACTAATTTAAGTGCAATCTATTATCAAAAGGTGTTTTGTACGTGTTTCCTCTCGTCTGTGCAGGAAAGCTTTAAAAAATATATGGTTTTTTTTAACAACTCCACTATTTCTTTTATTCAGTTGTCACATTTTAATAACCAACATTTTTGCTAACCTGAGTTTTACAACAGAATATTAAAAATTATTTCGACATTTCCACTCTAGTGCGAAAAAAAAAAGTATTAATTACGCAGATTTAACACAATATGACTCGGAAGATTTTACATTATTATATTTATTTTATGAATAAAATTGCAATTATCCCATTTACTTGCATACAAAACAAGTGTGAAGAGGGGAGGGGACCCGGTACACAAAGTGTCAGAGGCATAAATGCGGCATAATAACTTCTTTTTTTAACAGAGTTCAAGGAGCAGGTAGGCGAGTCCCTTAATATACTATTAATACTATTGCGATAGACATGTACAATTTTATTCACGGGGAAAAATTACTGACGAAATTGAAAATAATAAATTATTATGCAAAAATGTAAGAAATGAAACTCAAACTTAAAAAAGAAAACGTAGCTAACCTTATTAGCTTACAGTATGTACACAATTTTATTTATTTATAAATTCTTATTTTAGACACAGTGTCTGTACATAGCCTAGACGGCCGCTTAAAAAAATAACTTTCTTTAAAGCCGTGCAGCAGCTAGACCCTGCGCTGGCCATCACAACATACCAGGTTGGATTCCGGACGGGATCATTCCGGGATTTTTGTTTCGTCACGTGTACAACTATAATTACCGCCTCGTGTCATTACTAACCGCGATGGCTAGCACATGGCTTTCACCCTCACTTTGTCGTTTTTCTAGCGTCGAGCTGCTTTGTCTGATCCGCTAGTCGAGAACTTGATGCACCCCGTCATCTAAGCCACCCCAAGCCACTGCTCCACGAGTTGTCGTAGTCGTGTTACCTCCCCAGTTCCCCAAGTCGTCGTCTGCTTTGTCTGATCCGCTAGTCGAGAACTTGGTGCACCCCGTCATCTAAGCCACCTCAAGCCACTGCTCCATGAGTTGTCGTCGTCGTGTTACCTCCCCAGTTCACCGAGTCGTCGTCTGCTTTGTCTGATCCGCTAGTCGAGAACTTGGTGCACCCCGTCATCTAAGCCACCTCGAGCCACTGCTCCATGAGTTGTCGTCGTCGTGTTACCTCCCCAGTTCACCGAGTCGTCGTCTGCTTTGTCTGATCCGCTAGTCGAGAACTTGGTGCACCCCGTCATCTAAGCCACCTCGAGCCACTGCTCCATGAGTTGTCGTCGTCGTGTTACCTCCCCAGTTAACAGAGTCGTCGTCTGCTTTGTCTGATCCGCTAGTCGAGAACTTGGTGCACCCCGTCATCTAAGCCACCTCGAGCCACTGCTCCATGAGTTGTCGTCGTGGTTTTAACTCCCCAGTTCACCGAGTCGTCGTCTGCTTTGTCTGATCCGCTAGTCGAGAACTTGGTGCACCTCGTCATCTGAGCCACCTCGAGCCACTGCTCCACGAGTTGTCGTCGTCGTGTTACCTCCCTAGTTCACCGAGTCGTCGTCTGCTTTGTCTGATCCGCTAGTCGAGAACTTGGTGCACCTCGTCATCTAAGCCACCTCAAGCCACTGCTCTATGAGTTGTCGTCGTCGTGTTACCTCCCCAGTTCACCGAGTCGTCGTCTGCTTTGTCTGATCCGCTAGTCGAGAACTTGGTGCACCTCGTCATCTAAGCCACCTCAAGCCACTGCTCTATGAGTTGTCGTCGTCGTGTTACCTCCCCAGTTCACCGAGTCGTCGTCTGCTTTGTCTGATCCGCCAGTCGAGAACTTGGTGCATCCCGTCATATAAGCCACCCCGAGCCACTGCTCCATGAGTTGTCGTCGTCGTTTTAACTCCCCAGTTCACCGAGTCGTCGTCTGCTTTGTCTGATCCGCTAGTCGAGAACTTGGTGCATCCCGTCATATAAGCCACCTCAAGCCACTGATCCATGAGTTGTTATCGTCGTATTACCTCCCCAGTTCACCGAGTCGTCGTCTGCTTTGTCTGATCCGCTAGTCGAGAACTTGGTGCACCCCGTCATCTAAGCCACCTCAAGCCACTGCTCTATGAGTTGTCGTTGTGTTACCTCCCCAGTTCACCGAGTCGTCGTCTGCTTGTCTGATCTGCTAGTCGAGAACTTGGTGCACCCCGTCATCTAAGCCACCCCGAGCCACTGCTCCATGAGTTGTCGTCGTCGTGTTACCTCCCCAGTTCACCGAGTCGTCGTCTGCTTTGTCCGATCCGCTAGTCGAGAACTTGGTGCACCCAGTCATCTAAGCCACCTCGAGCCACTGCTCCATGAGTTGTCGTCGTCGTGTTACCTCCCCAGTTCACCGAGTCGTCGTCTGCTTTGTCTGATCCACTAGTCGAGAACTTGGTGCACCTCGTCATCTGAGCCACCTCGAGCCACTGCTCCATGAGTTGTCGTCGTCGTGTTACCTCCCCAGTTCACCGAGTCGTCGTCTGCTTTGTCTGATCCGCTAGTCGAGAACTTTGTGCACCCCGTCATCTAAGCCATCCCGAGCCACTGCTCCACGACTCATCGTCGTCGTGTTACCTCCCCAGTTCACCGAGTCGTCGTCTGCTTTGTCTGATCCGCTAGTCGAGAACTTGGTGCACCCCGTCATCTAAGCCACCCCAAGCCACTGCTCCATGAGTTGTCGTCGTCGTGTTACCTCCCCAGTTCACCGAGTCGTCGTCTGCTTTGCAGGCAATTACAGTAACACGAAATACACCCAATTTTGTTTTTTTTTTCTCTTTGCACATATTAATTCAGATCATTAATGGGTATCGTTCCTGTTTGCTTACAGTTGGCAGGCGCCGTCGTGGTTCGGACGTGTCAGCGAAGGCCGGTGAGCTACAGACACGTGACGCCAGTTTCTTGTTCACGCCCTACAATTACTTCGATTTCGTTTGTTTCAGTAAGTACAGCACACCACATGAATAATTTGTTTTTACCCCTTTGGAGAATTTTTTTGACTTGCTTGCATCATGTCCACATTTAACACACCTTAGCTTCATCAGTATCGCTGTTCTACAAGAAGTTTGCCATAAAAAATAATGTCGAAAAAATAATTTATCATTAAAAAAACTTAGCTTCAATATCAGTATTTTTTTTCATAACATGAATACATGTGTCGTTCCAGTTTCAGGTTTCGTCCCTGGTGAATCGAGACACCATGTCCGATAGTCGAGTTTCGACTCTTCCTTCCCCTACTTCACCTTCTTCGTCGTCTCAGGTGAGAATGTTGTCACCGCCAGATTTTATTGTGTTTTTGTGGACTTTCTTTTAGACTTCGCAAAAATGGGCTGCGATATGAGTGACAATGCCCGCATAATCCCCTGCAGGGGAAAAAGCAAGTTCGCGATCGTTGCGGTGCGACGATAAGTCACAAAGACGATTAAAAAAAAAAAAACCTACTAGATCACGCGCGGGTAATTTTAAGCAGGCGGAAACAAAACAGCATAAATTTTGTGGTGCGACCTTCACACAGTTAGGTACAGTCCGAAGACACGAGGCAGGGTGTCGTCAAAACCCTAAAAATAATACGTTTACATGTATGGAATGGAGTAGAGGGTTCACCAGGGCCGACAACCTCACAGTTCACAGAAGGAAATGTAATGGACCTGGGTGGGGTTTAATCAGATGTATATCCTTCTGGATGCCTGCCTGCCCGGGGTTGTCCTAGGCATGACATGAAACTGTTGAACTGATAATAGCGTTGGGTGCCTGTTGTGGCTGCTCGCCGCTGGTCTGACATTGGGGGTCTGTCCAGCCCTGGGGTTTCTCCTCGGATCCTGCAGGGTGTAAGGAATAGCCTGGTACCCCCCTTGGATTCCCAGTTGGCGAGCATCCCANTGGGGTCCGTGGGCCCTCTTGGAGGGGGGGGGGAGTGGGCTTGCCCCTCCGGGTGACCTAGGACCTTCCACCCGGAGCGAAACCGGTCCGGATTATCCTCAAGGAAGTCAAAGCCCCGGTGTAAGGCGATATCGCCTGGTGCTTTTTCCTCTAACCCCTGATTTACTGCTCAGAAGGGTTGACCGGCTGGTGTGAAAGAGTGCATCAGCCGGGAGACTTGTGTTCTGCCCAGTGCTTCCGAATATCAACGTGAAGAAATTCAAGCAAGCGCGGGTAACGGCAGGCGCTCGCTAAGCGCCCACTACTCGCTGCACGCCTGTACAAGTCGCAGGCAGCCAGGCCGAGGATTGTTGCCGGAGCAGGTTAGCATACAGCCCACGGGTTCGTGGAAGCCGAGACTGCTTTTAGAGCGAATTTAAAAGCTTACGTAACCGAAGACACGAGCGGGCAAGCGAAAGATATATGCACGTACTTGGAACAAATGCGTGAAAATTTAATTAGTCAGCTGAAAGAGGAAGTACGAGATCAAGGTCCAATTAAATTCAACATTTGGTTAGAGCGTGATTATGTAAAACCGGAGATATTCGCTGAGGGGTCAGATAAGAGGACATTCAAGTCTAAAAGCCTACCTATATACGAGGTTAGTGATATTGAAGATGCTGTGGCGGCCAGCATCGAGAAAACATGTACTGAAGCGAGACAACACAAATAACTGGGGTCGGGGTGGACTTTGTCGGCAGCCAACCACATACAGCTCCGCATAAATAAATTGGACCCACTCAGACCATCGTTATATATTAACTTTCCCGAATCTATCAAGAAAAAGTAAGTCATCATCAATCTTTAAAATTTTAACTATCATATGTGTTTCAAGTGGGCGATTTTGGTATGTTTTGTTGAAAGTACAGATCCCTAAAGAGTAGATAGGCAGTATGAAGCCTTGGAAACAAAATTAAATTTCACAGGCCTCGAGTTTCCCACCTCGCTGCACCAAATTAAAATACTTGAAAAGAATAACCCTGGGAGTGTCGGTAAATGTGTAAGGTCTGGGCGAAAAGGACAACATAGTGCCAGTACGTGTGGTAAAAGAATAAAAAGAAATCAATTTCTACTTTATCATCCTCAGCGCCAAAAATAACAATTCCTATTACACGTATATCAAGAACTTTGAACGATTGGTGCGGTCCCAGCTGACAGTTCACGGCCACAAAATACATATTTGCAAGAGGTGTTTAACATTTTATCATGATTTGCCAAGAAATTCCGGGCTGACAGGGCAGCGTTTAGACGAACACATGAAATAGTGCAACACATATTCGCCAGTGCGTGCTGAAATGCCGCAGCCAAGGCAAGATGGCAGGCCCTCCGTCCTTACATTCAAAAATTTTCATTTTGCGGACAATTTGGCCAACCATCGTGTATGCTGATTTCGAGGCTGTTTTCAAACCAATTCACACCTGTGAACCGGACCCCATCCGCTCATATACTTATCTGTACCAAAAAAACACGAGGCACGCGGTTTTTGTATTTATATAAAAGTCGTTAATGGTGTAATGCATGCAGCCATGACCTCCACGCTGACCATATAATGTACAGGGGACACGATGTGTAAAAAGTATTCGTGGATACGATCGTAGATATTGGAAGATAGGTGAAGGATATATATGCCACCTCAAAGCAGATGATACCGCTCACACCAGCTGAACATGCGAGGTACACACAGGCCATGTTGTTATTGCGCCAATGCATTCACACAAGAAAACCGTAAAGTGAGGGACTACAATCATTTCACCGGCAAGTACATCGGGGTTTCATGTTACGAGTGTAACTTGCTTCACCGCCATCCCAAGAAACTCGTAGTATTCTTCCATAACCTGAGCTACAACGAAAATCTCATTATCAAACAGCTAGGATACGACACGAAAAATATTTTCATCATTCCACACACACGAGAGAAATTTATTTACATTTTCCAAGCAACTGGGCGATCGTTTTTCCATACAATTGGTCGATAAATTTCGTTTTATATCCTGTAGTTTGGCATCCCTCGCCGAGTTTTTACCCCAGAATAAATCTAACAACATGGCAAAATTTTTTTGTGCCAACCAACCGCCACTCGTCACACGTAAATGTGTATTTCCACACGAATATGTAGAACAGCTGGGAAATGTTGGACGAGCCGCAACTGCCCCCAAAAGAGGAATTTTATAACAGGCTGACAGATTCTGGAATAACAGAGGACGATTATGCGCATGCGGAGACCGTCTGGCAAGAATGTAACTGTAGTACATCAAGAGAATACAGCGATCTATATCTTAAGACGGACGTGCTCATCCTGGCAGACGTATTTGAAAACCTCAGGGACGTGTGTATTGCTACCTACGAGCTCGACTGTGCACGCTGTCAGCGCCCCGGGGTTTACATTCGATGCAATGTTCAAAACGATGGGGGTAAATCTGGAGCTACTCAGCGATTATGACATGCATATGTTTATCGAAAATGGAATTCGCGGTGGCATGGCCCAGCGTATAAAGCGACATTTTCTGACACCTCTTGCANCACCTCTTGCTGAAAACTCCTCAAGCCAAAAGGATCGATAGGCCGTGCTTTCGCAGTCCCTACGCATACTGAGTGTCGGGATCAAGCCAGCTTTTGCCCTTTTGCTCCATGCGAGGTTTCTGTTCTCGATGAGCTGGGTTTAGGACACATGCGTTATCATTTGACAGATGTACCGCCCCAGTCAAACTCCCCACCTGGCAGTGTCCTTGGATCGGATCACGCGGGGGTATATGCAACCTGAGCACACGCGACAACGCCACAAGGACGAAGGACGGCCTCGAGTTCCCTTGACCGTTTGGTACCAGAAAAACTGTGACGAGGGGCATGAGAAGCTCAACATCACGCGCTCCGCTCAAACAAGTAAGTAAAGAAACGATGAAAGTAGTGGTATTTCACCCGCGACGGGGCGAACCTGTCTCTCACTTATGCTACACCTCTCATGTCTCCTTACAGTGCCAGATTAGAGTCAAGCTCAACAGGGTCTTCTTTCCCCGCTGAGATTCCCAACATTCGGAACATGCTGATGCTGGCTATATTCTGGAGGTCGACGTCGAGTGTCCTGCGACTCTGCACGAGGAACATCGTGGTGTGCCATTTCTTACCGTCAACCAGTGTCCACCAGGCTCCAAACATACGAAATCAGAAAATAAGAAACACTATGTCGTACATTACTGCAACTTGAAACAGGCTCTAAATCCCGGATTGAGACTCGTAAATATTCACAGAGAGCTAGAATTCGAGCAAAGTCCCTGGCTGAAACCTTACATCGAGCTGAACACTGCGAAGCGACAGGTGGCCACCAACGACTGCAAAAAAATATTTTTCAAATTAGACAATAATGCCAGAAAATGTATGGGGAACAAAAGAAAACTACAAAAAATGGAGCTAGTGTGCAGCAAAAAGCAACTGAAGAAACTGATAACCAAGCCAACATTTCTGGACCGAACAACTTACGATGAATATCTTTCTCTCCTCCATCTGCAGTACGAATTCATACTTTTTGATAAGCCTATCTATGCAGGGTTCACTGTTATTGAATTATCGAAAACTTTGATGTATAATTTTCATTATGACTTGATGAAGGCTCGTTACGGAGAAGACCTGGAGTTCCTGTACATGGATACCGATTCGTATCCACGGAATTTTACCGAGATTTACCCAACGATCACAGATTGATCACTAGCTAAATCTGTGATCGCTTGTTACTCACTAGTTAACAAGAAAGTAGTTGGAAAATTCAAAGACGAATATGGCAGGGACATCATGACCGAATTCGTAGGGCTGCAAAATTATATCCATACCAATGCAATGGAAAAGTAACAAAAAGAGCGAAAGGTATTCACAAATGTGTTGTAAATAAGAACATTAATTGTGAAGATTGTATATCTGTTTTGGAGCAGCACTGTATGATGCGAGTTAATTTCCGCACTATAAAGTCGCACAAGCACGAATTGTATTCCGAGAGCATCAATAATAGCCCTGACATGGAACTCTTATGGTCCATAAGAGGCAACTCCAGGAAGTCTGCAACCACACAGTTCCTTATGGATATGATGGAGAAATATAAATATAATATTTAAATAATATATAATGAATTATATATTATAATATTTCTTGCACGGACTACTGTGATTGCTGTATATGGTGGTGATTCATTTATATATAATATAAATGTAATCATATATTTAATATATTAATAAATATTATATAAATATAATATATTATTATTTTTTCATCGTATTTTATATAATATATTAAATATAACACATACAAATATAAATTATTTAAATATAATCACCACCATATCAGCGATACACTGTAGCCCGTGCAAGAAGAAGAATTGTTATCTTTTCTGGCGTGTCGTACGCTTACCTCACGTTCGTAAAACAATTGACTGCGCACACTGTCGCTCATGCAAGGGGAATACTTGTATTGTTAGGTGTTCTATTAGCCCTATCCAGATTCTTTGCTATTCCATACAATTATTTTTTGCACGAGATTTAGGCTTCTACGCTGCATTGCCTTTTGGCGAGGTATTTTTTTGGTACGTTGTGTAAAAGATTATTTTGGTACATCGTGTAATAACGATTTTTTTTGGTACGTCGTATAATAATGGTTTTTTTAACTGTGTTGGCTTTAAGACTTTTCGGCATTTTCTGCAAGGCTTAACCTACCTTTCTACACTGAGGCGACAAAAGTCATGGAATACCTCCTAATATCGTGTCGGACCTCCTTTTGCCCGGCTAAGTGCAGCAACTCGACGTGGCATGTACTCAACAAGTCGTTGGAAGTCCCCGGCAGAAATATTGAGCCATGCTGCCTCTATAGACGTCCATAATTGCGAAAATGTTGCCGGTGCAGGAGTTTGTGCACGAACTGACTTCTCGATTATGTCCCATAAATGTTCAATGGGATTCATGTCGGGCGATCTTGGTGGCCAAATCATTCGCTGGTATTGTCCAGAATGTTCTTCAAACCAATCGCGAACAGTTGTGGCCCGGTTACTTGGCGCATTGTCATCCATAACAATTCCATCGCTGTTTGGGTACATGAAGTCCATGAATGGCTGCAAGTGGTCTCCAAGTAGCTGAAGATAACCCTTTCCAGTCAATGATCGGTTCAGTTGGACCAAAGGACCCAGTCTATTCCATGTAAAAACAGCCCAAACCATTATGGAGCCACCACCAGCTTGCACAGTTCCTTGTTGACAACTTGGGTACATGGATTCGTGGGGTCTGCGCCACACTCGAACCCTACCATCAGCTCTTACCAACTGAAATCGGGACTCATCTGACTAAGCCACGGTTTTCCAGTCGTCTAGGGTCCAACCGCTATGGTGACGAGCACAGGAGAGGCGCTGTAGGCGATGTCGTGCTGTTAGTAAAGGCACTCGAGTTGGTCTTCTGCTGGCACAGCCCAGTACAGCCAAAATTCGCCGCACTGTCCTAACAGACACGTCCGTCATACGTCCCACATTGATTCTTGCGGTTATTTCACGCAGTGTTGCTTGTCGGTCAACACTGACCATTCTACGCACACATCGTTGGTCTCGGTCATTAAGTGCAGGCGGTCGGCCACTGCGTTGTCCATGGTGGGAGGTTATGCCTGAAATTAGCTATTCACGGCACACTCTTGACACTGTGGATCTTGGAATGTCGAATTCCCTAACCATTTCCGAAATGGGATGTCCCATGTGTCTAGCTCCAACTACCATTCCGCGTTAAAAGTCTGCTAATTCCCGTCGTGCGGCCATAATCACGTCAGACACCTTTTCAAATGAATCACTTGACTACAAATGAAAGCTAACCAATGCACTGCCCATTTATACATTTTGTACGCGCTACTACTTCCATCTGTATATTTGCATATTGCTATCTCATGACTTTTGTCACCTCTGTGTATGTTATTTTTTCTCCACTAGTACACTTTTTGTGAGGGCTGCGAGAATTTTTTTGGTAAGAAGTGTAGTAATAATTTGTGCACTGCGTTGTTTTCAATATGTTTCAGGGTTGTACACAAGGTTTGACTGTCTTCATAGTATTTTATTGTTATGCGTTGTGGGCTGGTAGATTTTTTATACTTCGTGTAGTATTGAATTTTACTGCGTTCGCTTCAAGATTTTTCGGCGTTGTCTGCTAAGTTGAACCGTCTTGCTTTGATGTGTCTACAAGAATTTTTTTTAGTAAGAAGCATAATCGTGATTTGTTTATTGTGTTGTTTTCAAGACGTTTCGGCGTCGTCCGCAAGGTTTGGCTGTCTTCATTTTATTTTTCTGCATTATGGGTTGCTACAACTTTTTTTTGTAAGAAGCTTAATCGTGATTTGTGTAATGTGTTGGTTTCAACATTTTTAGGCGTTGTTCGCAATGTTTAACAGCTTTGCTTTTTGAATGTACTGCAAAGTTTTATTTTCTGTCACTTCGTGAAATCACGATTTTTTCACGTACTTTGTGTGTGGTCTGCACGAATTTTTTATGACACATAGTGTCCTTACGAGTTTTTTAGGCATTGTTACGTTACGCTTTGCTTTTTTGTGGACTATATAGAGTTTCTTGTAGCACATGCCTTGTTTTCCAGATGTTCTTCTATGCATCATAATGAGGTCATCCCCCGTAATGATAACATAACACATTCTTCTCTAATGAAGGAAACGATGATGGAAAGGGAACTGGTTATGCTTTTAATGCATGCCTTTCCCTGGGTGTAGGTGAATGAGGTTGGGATGCATTATAGGAGGCAGTTCCTCGCCTTGGGGGTGTAAAATCTGAAGAGATTTCACTCCGCCCTCACCACCAACATAAATAATGTTGAGACAATGTGATAGAGCGAGAGACTATGAAAGAGAAAGCCCTTTCTTTCTATGTGTTATACCAGTCACTTTACATACACAATTTCGCGCGAATATGATTTGATGCATATGTTGGACCTCCGACCCAGAGTCACTCGGTGGGGGGGTTAATCACTTATCTTTGCCTGGAATTGTGAATGTAAAAATGGTGGCTATTGCATAAGCACATTAAAAAAATTCTGGTGGTGACAATGTACTCTCTCTTCTCTCCCTTCACTGTCTGTTTTTTGTTTTTTGTGTTCTTTTGTTTGCTTTGTTTTAGTTTTTTTTAAGGTGGGTTGCTTTCCCTTCCGGCGTCGGAACCTCGCCTATGTAGTATGGTCTCACAGCACTGGAGAAAATTAAAATAATGTAATTTTTTGAAGGAAAAAAATTGTACAATATATTTTTTCAAATAACTTTATATAATTTTTCCAGAAAACGTGCTAACGAACGTACTGCATAGTCCCTGGTCCCAATGTCCGAGCACATGCTCATGCCATGCGGATGGTAAAGTGGGAGGGAGACGCTGTTGCAGAAGAATATGGCGACGAATCTACTGAAGATTGAGATGGATGTGAGGCCGGCCCAGATTGATTGGCTGGCCGCTAAACTAAAGAACATGACTTGCAAAAAAAAATCTGCGATGTAAAAAAATATATATTATGTTAAATAAAATTTAAAAAAAAGCATTTTTTTATTAAATGTTTTATTTATTTCTAAGATATATATCCCTTGTTTCACATTAAAATAATATTGCAGCTGCCAGGCTAATGGTATGAAAATAAAGTGATTTAAAATTTCAAACAACTTAGAAAAAAATATTTACTAGAACACTTATTTACCATTAAGAATTTATTTTAATACTTATTAAAATTGAATCACGCCTATTAAAAAATCATTTTTACAATCAAGTATTTATTTTAAAAATACTTTAAGAAACTGATCATATTGAAATAAACACATACAAAATAAATATTTTATACGCTATTTATTTAGAACACGGTCAATACAAAAGAGTTTAAAGAGTTCATATAAATTATATTGTATTTCATTACTTTAGAAGAAGATTGTCACATGAAAGGCTAAACAGTTCATGAACGATGATAAGCATAAGCTTCTTGCGAATGCCGCACAAGTCTCTGGCTCATGGCAATGTCCAACGTCTCGATCACTCAAACCACCAGTCCACGGTTGGTCATCACCACACTGCATATCACGTTCTTTTTTAACAGTTGGCTCTACGATTTCACCCTCGTCAGTGACATCCCACCTTTCAACAGCAGCAGCAGAGCCTGCATTGGTGGTGGAACCAGTTTCGTCAGTCCTTTGGAGTGCGTGTCGCTGCTCGACGACGACGACGACGACGACGAGTAGTTGCAGGTTTGTTTCCCGAGCTGGAGGGAGAAACATCCTGGGTGGGTACCATCACGAGTGTCTGGCGTCGACGACGATGCACGCGGCTAGACGCAGCCGTGTGCATCTGTGCAGTCGTCTGGCTGGCGGCATCCTTCTTGGACTTAGTTTGCTGGGAGCAGACCGATGATTCATGCCCCGTCTGGGCAGCTCCGCGGCACAGTCTGGTGCGTAGATGGAAGCGTGAGTCTTTGCAGAGGGGATGATTTGGTCCACGGTGCATGGCAGCTGCGTCTGCGGCGTCATGTAGAATATGACACTGGCCGATGCTCTCAGACAATCCGCTTTAACCTGCATTGGTTCGTAGTCGATTGAAAAATGTGCGAATCGCCAGTGCTGCATGCCGCTGTCATCGCAAGTCTCGGTTTAGGTTTCTTTTTCTGCGATGAAACTGTGTTCAGTGCTACCATAGTGAGCTTGGTGCTTGCGTAAATGTTCGTAGGACAGAACATTGCCATCGTAACGAACGGACCACTGCGCCGCGACTAAATGGGTGACTTCGTGTCTAGTCGTAACTCACCGATGCACAGTCCAAGGACGAGACGCACCATTTGCGCAGTAGCTGTGCGTTCCTCCACACGTGTGTCCAGTCAGGTTCTGACCTGTCGCAGACGTGTCGCTGCTGGTCGTCGTAAAGTTTCGTCAGCTTGCGCAGCGAAGGGCAGCCATTCTCAGACTGCACGTCGTTAATTTCAACTTAGTTTTTCCACAAGTCTCCGAGCCATTTTTTCTATTCGGGCTCCGCCACGTAAATCAGTCCTTGTGGTTGCTGCATCAGCAAGTCACGCATCATGTTTCCCACTTGATGGTATGGAATCTTGCCTTCATCCCACTTAAGTATGTTGTAGTACTTGGTCAGAAAGTCGTTCGTCTTCTTACTTTTCTCATACAACAGTTTCCACGAATAAGGGGGTAGGAAGGAACGCATGTGCGTTTTGCCATTGCCATTGTACGACACTGCGATCTCCTTGAGCACGTAGCCGCTCTGTCTTTGGAAACCTTGCAGATTACAGTACATCTCGAAGGACAGATACAAACTGAGGTGAGAAGCAGTGGCCATCCTGTTTATATATGCTTAGCTCACCATTTTCACCAGTCCTGACAAACAGTCGTAGCTCACTACTCTGTCGTGCAAAATCAAACAGTATGCAGCTGCGTTCGCAGGCATGTTTTCCTTGGAAATAATTTATATAAGACAATCCACCACACCGTTTTGAACTCGCTCTTTTTGTTTGGACATGTCGAAGACCAACAAGGGCGCCATTCCACACAATATTTCCGGGCTCAGGACAGGGCAGGACTCGCCCCCATAGTAGGGTGTTTGAAACTTGGTATACAGATAATATGGCAAAGTAGATTATTCTTGGTCGAAGGATGTGTTCAAATCCATGTGAGGATAGCTTTCGCCATTCAAAAATACTTTAACTTACTAGAACTTACAGTGGTCGAAGGTCGATTTGTTCACCGAGATGTTGTGCTGCTTGTTCGTTTGAAATACCAGTATGACATAGTGGGGGTTTTCCGTGCTTGATGACATCTTCACGACCCAGTGATTTCGCGTGGATGACGACAGGACTGGGCAAGTAACCAAACTCAAACTCCTGAAGGTTATGTTGACGATATTTTCTTCCTTGACATAGTTCAGTAGCTTCATGCATTCGCGAGTGCTCGGAGTAACGTGGGTAACGAACCATTATACATATGTTGGTGAGGGTTACAGTGACAAGTTGCGGGATTTCTCCAGCTCCCAACACTGTATCGAGATGCGAGGTGGCTAGCATTATCACCAGTTCTAGCTTGGCTCTTATAATTATCTTCCTATAATCTTCGGCGAAACCAAGTAGCATCGAAAGTGGTATGCTCACCTCGAACTTACCTTCTGGGAAGATGGGAACTTTGCAGCCATCTTCCACTTCCCACCTGCAATTTTTACCATGTCAAAATTGTTTGGTGTGAGTGAGAGGTAGTTTTTTATGGTGGTGGTTATGCCCATATCCCGTGTTTCGTCAAAAGTAACACCGTTTAGTTCGTACATTGCCCACACGAAAAGGTGAAGTGTACTGTTGCGTACGAATGCAGTGGTCGTGGAATGGGTCCCATCTGTATTCGTGAGCGTACCTCGGATGCGCAGGAACGATTGTAAAGGCAGGGTGTAAATATTTTGATGCTGTATCGGGTTTCGAATCTCTCGCCCGAGGGCGTGGATTTCCGCCAGATACAGCTGGTAGCAATGCAGCTCAAACTTGTCGATTCTGTCGTCGAATTCTGCCCACTGAGTCACGTTCAATATGTTGTCGTCTTCCACGCCTGTTCACTTTAAACCTTAGGCTACATAGAAACTGTTCGTTGGCACATGTTATTATGCAGCTGTCTTGATCTCTTCTGGTCACAGGTTTAGTGGTGCGCCGACTTCATGCACGGTTCGCCTCGCGAAACTCAGTCCCATCGTTTCAGATGCAAGCGCAAAATGATTTCTTATTTTCTGAAATATATGTGCTTATCGTCCTTATCGACGATCGTTACAACCACTTAGTACACACTCTTCGCGATCTCGGGAATGTAAATGATGCTTTTCGGAACTTCGACCAGTTTATAACCTGGTGGATCCACAGGTGTGAACTAGTGTAGCGTATTGCTGGTTTTATCGTTGACATAGTAGCCACTTGCCAAATTGCAGTCCGACAACCCACTCACGGTCCAGCTCCAGAGGCGTGTAAAACATCGCCCTCAGGTCAACGACATACTGACCGACAAATATAGGTGTGAACATCTTTTATGTAAAAATGGATAACGGACTTTGAGTCACCTGCGATTTTTTTTATTCCACCTCACCAGAAAGCGAAGACACAAGTGTCCGCAGTACCACGAGCTTGGCATTTGCTCCATCTCGTAATTGTATGTCTGTGTGAAATTTTTCAAGTACCGTCGCAGTTCGGGTGGAGGACGCAAATTCACAAAATTGTCATAATAGTCTGCATGTTTTCTACGTTTGACGTAAGTTACTCAGTGCATACCAGGCCCGGCTGATGTGTCCAAGTTGATAACAGTACATTAATCGCATTTGGGTTTAGTATGTATAGCATCTCGCATGAAAACTCTGCCAAACGTAGGTATCTTCAATTTGCATACAAATATTTCCAAATCCTCATTCGTGAGCTGCCGTTTCGGCAGTAACTTCATTAGCGCCTCTTCCCACAGCGATGCTTTTTTTCTCGCACCTACTCCACCACCTCCTTCTCAGTAGGATCGTCGTATGTTAAGTCCTTGGCCGTTTTTTTTCCATGGCGATAGCTTCCAGTTTATGGCTGTGGCTGTGGTTTTCCTCCAATTGGTTACATTCGTTTGAGGCTCGTTTCACCGCGCTAACGATATTCGTTACAGCCCTGGCGATACCGCCCAGAGCACTGATTGCAGGTATCTAGGCTGGAAGGAATCCTCCCGTCTTTTTCACCCCTCTCCTCTTGGAACAATGTCTCGCTTTCTTCACCCCATGCCCAACTTCACCTTGCACTTCATCACATTGGAAACATCCAACATGGCTATTTTTTCACCGAATCCAGTGTCGGGTGCACAGCATATTTCGTCCACCCTGTGTGCAAGTACCTGGCCTAGTGCCTGGCTTGTAGATCCTTGTGCTGGGAATAGGCGATATTGTGCCACTTGCACGGCTCGTCCAGTATGTTGATGCCCGTATCGTCGTGTGCCAACCTTATAGCTAGCTTGGTTCCAGGCCCGTAGTACCTGTACCCGAGAATATGCAGCTCAAATGGTAGATTGTTGATCAGCGTATCGACGATCCCTATTCCAGGTTTGATCTTTCTTCTACGAGTCATCACACGCCACTGCGCTACGAACCGAAATATACCTTACCTTTATAATTTTTCGTTTCAGTATCATGGAAATAATCAAGCAGGATGTTAGTATTCCTGTCGGTATCACAGAGGAAGATGTCGAAACCTCACGCGATGCACGCCATTGTACGCTTTTGCTCAATCATGTGAGAGGACTAATTTGTGGGCCGTCGCGTTGCGGTAAGACGTGCGTGTTTCTCGGTCTTTTGGAGGAACCGAATGGCCTTAGGTTCGAAAATATGTACCTGAAGCATTGTCAAACTCGGTGTTTATCTTCGACGATGTACCGTGCGAGAAACAGACTTGCATTCAAAGAATAATTTAGCATACGATTGCATGTGAAAGTGGACTGTGTGTACTTGAGCCAAACTTATTCATGTGTACTGAAATACTGTAGTTACTATGCGATAATGTGAATTTCCTCGTGTTGTTTCGCATGTACGATACGAATTTGTGGCATGTGTACGACGACTATGTCAATACGGATATGACGTTCGCAGAGTTCAAGGATATGCGTTCTTTGTGATGGAACGAGGAGTATGGCATTTTGGTAATAAATAACGATTCACCGGTACATAAGGGAAGGTACAGACGTGACCATGAGTCACGATGCCATTTCCAAGTTTGCTCATGGTCTACCCTCTGATGATGATGATGATGATGGCAATGGGTTGACAAACGCTCGCCTCACCGCTCTTCGTAGCGACCTTTCGCTTCTCGGACAAAAGATCGAGAGTGTGAAAAATGAAGTGGTGGAAGATTTGGTGGCCGTGGACCAGCACGTAGGGGACACGGAGTCACGTATAATAGACTTGATCAATTTGTCGAATGTGCAGAGACGAGAAGAATTGAAGGCACCTCAAAATAGGTTAATGTCCGAATTGGCTGCGAAAACCGATGTTGCGAGGCATAGTAAGAAAGTGCTGGATGCATGCACTGACAGACTGGAGGGAATAAAAAATTCAATTTCGGAAAATCGATAGTATATATATGTGTAATATATATATATATATAATATATATATATACACCAGTGTGTTCACATGTTTATTGCATTCGATGAATGATGGTGGACCGAACCGAACTGACGACTGAGCTGCAGCGAACCATCGAAGCTGTTCGTGAAAAATATCTACTATCTAAAAGTAGCAGGCTAACTCTCGAGAATGGAAGGGAAGAGGCTTACAAGCCGATCGCCAGCCACCTCGACGAACTTGGTTGACAATGGCAGGGGATGCTTTGCCTTGGCCGGATATCAAATGCGAGATCAAGGTGGAAGGACCGACCACGATGCGTAAACGGAAAATAAGTCTGGAACTGCCTGAATTGGAAAGGGACATCACTAACGACGAAGATAATTTGCCCCTGATCGATTTCCTATGTGCGCGAGAACGGAAACGGACACGAGAGCGCGGACCCGAGGTGGGCACCCCGATCGTTCATTACATCGCTACCTACTTCGATCGGAACAGTGATAAGACATACGGCTTGCGACACCGCGACGATAAATGGCTTTTCACAAACAAGGAAGTATTGTTTTTGCCAGGAGGTGTGATGCAGATCGGCAAGTGTAAGGTGAAATTCGCTCAAGGGCTATGCGAACTTTTGTTTCGTAGGCCTCCTGGACACTACACTGAATCGGATTTGTGCAAGTACCGGCATCTACTACAGTCCAGTCGTGCTCATTATGCGAACGATAACCATGCAACATGGCGATTTAAGGACACGATGCATGCGAAATTAAGCATTATCGCATGACTGTTTCCACGATTGGCCGAAACCGTTGGATCGGGTCTATTGCTGCAGAATATCGATGCTAAATGCAAGACAGACTATGTGTTTTGGGACGACCCGAACGAACTTGTGGCTAGACTACGACTACTGGTCGTTTCGCAGGCTGCGGGCAATCGGCCCCACACCAACACGATTATATCCATCATCGAAGAACTCGTCGAAGCTGGCGATGGCGAAATAGGCAGTTTCCGGGGAATTGCACAGGTCGGCCAGAAGGAATTATCCTCGGAGAAAGTACACCATGAAAATATTGGACGATACTTTCCAATCCGACCTAATCGAAATGCAAGAATTTGCTCGTGCGAAAAAAGGCCACTGCTACATTTTGACCATAATAAACACATTTTCCAAGTACGCCTAGGCCAGGCCACTCAAGTAGAAGAATGCACATGACGCCACTGATGCCATGGCAGATGTGTTGCACGAAAGATGAGTACCAATAAATCTACACACCAACGATGGTAAGGAATATTTAAATGCTACTTTCCATGCTCTGATGAAAAGGCACGGTATAAATTACTATTTCATGTACTCCAGGCTCAAGGCCAGCCTCGTCGAGCGCTTTCACCAGACTCTAAAAGCCAACCTGTGGAGACATTTCACGGCGAACAGAAGCTACAAGTGGCTGGTGCTATTGCCGCAACTGTACGAGAGTATAATTCTACCCTTCATTCTACCACTCGCATGAAGCCCGAAGACATCAATGACGACTCCCTGCTTCTGACTGTGTACTCCAACCACAAGAAGAGGGACTCGCGCACATCTAAAGCCAAGATCGGTGACCTCGTGCTCATCTCCAAACAGCGCGGCATTTTCCACAAGGCCTATTGTCACAACTGGTCTGCAGAATTGTACAAGGTGGTACGCATACGACATATGTACCTCGAGGACCTACGTGGCGAACCCATGGTCGGAATATTTTACGCAGAGGAGATACTTCCTACGAAGTTTCCCGAAGTTTAATTGGTGGAAAAGGTGCTGAAACCTTGTAATGGACATGTGTACATGAGGTGGCTCGGACACTCGAGGCATGTCGACTCCTGGGTCGACGAGAAAGACATTCTGAAATAGGACTTACCAGTATTTTTTTTAATGGTGATATGTATATGCATTAAAAAAAATAAAGGTGTGGTTTACCCTCATTAACATTCAGTTTTAGTCTTACCTGTCTTTATATCCGATATTATGGGGGTGGATGGAGGTAGCTCTGTGCAGGAGGAAACCTGTTAAAAAAATGCTAACACTTATATGAGCAAGCATCGCGGTTACCAAACACCATGCAAGAAAAGTAATTTTTTTAAGCTTTGTCAAAGGCCTGTCTGTGCATACTCGCAAAACTCAACTCCAGTTATCTAAAAAGTTTTATTATTATTCAGAAAATATTTTATGTATTTCAACACTTAATTTCCCAGAGTTTACAAATACGGTTTTTTCCCTGAATTTATGGGATACATGACAATTAAAAAAAATGTTAAAATCTTTTTGTATAGATATTTTATTTATCAAACTCTTTTGGTATAAACAACCTACTTATACTTGTTTACATTAAATATGTAATTTTTTAATGTATTACTGACAAGCAGAACTGTTTTATACATGTCTTTTTTTCCCCTGCATACATGCTACCAAAACATTTTTTACATTTAATATTTTCAGTTTTTTTTGCATTTACTATTACCTTTCTTTTTTTTACGATTAATGTGTATAGTTTTTCTCCTTGCACTATTCGTGCATAAAAAAAAACTAGAATACATTGTTTTAAAAATATTTGTTTACAAACACTAACGTACGTTAAAATAATGAATAACACCGGCAACTGCAAATCACCAAAAAATTATTTTACACGATATTGCCACTTAGAAAAAACTATGTCGTGCTTTTATTTGTTATTATCCGCGGGCGTTCGCCATCTTCGTCCCACGAGCTGGTCTTCGACTCGCATGGTAGGTTGCGACACGCCGTCGTCCGCTCGACGAATGGAACTGCTTCATTGTCCGGTAGCAGTCTGTGAGTCTCACCAGCGCATTCTTAGCTGAAGCGAAGCAGCACAATTTCCTGGCTCCCTCGTCGTATTTCCTAGTCCCTATGCTGGAAGTCCACTTTAATGATGATTGTTTCACCCTGTTCAGCTCCAACAGCTGTACAGGTTTTGCCATCGCGCCTAATTCTGTCCATAAAATAAACTTTTGACTTGCCTTCGACATTCATGATGCTCGGGTTGTAGACAGGCAGTAGGGCATAATAAAGGTGAGCATGAATTACGCCATCGCATGCTTCTATGTTTTTCACAGCATCCTCGTACTGTGGGTCGCCCAGCCAGTACTCCAATCTCCAGAATCCTGGGATGGAATACACTTCACCGTACCTGGCTCAAAGGAGCTGGTGTACATCCCCTCGTGCATCGAAGATTGTGGTGGTGGTGGTGCGATAGGAGTAGCAGGCCTCGGCCAACTGCTGCTGCTGGCGTTGTTGGGCTGCATGGTGGCCTCGTGTGCTGGAAGCCAATCGTCGCATGTAGCCGGGGTGAAGGTAGCGCTGGTGCTGGGATGTAGACACGATGTGATCAGCTGCACGAGGTCGGTGCTTGTCTGGTCTGTGGAGCCGTTCATGTTTATTTTTCACTGTGCGTTGCCTTCGATGTTGGTAGTGGCTGCTGCTGCTGCCCGATGCCGTGCCTTGCTCCAGGCGCAGGCATGCTGAGTGTCCGAAACTGATGTGGTGTAGCCTTCGAAGCACTCCCTGCTTGGCAAGCAGTCGCGAATATCTTCGTCCTGCTGCAGGTATGCTGGAAGTATGTTGTACACATACCAAACGTCCTTGTGTGCGTACGTCAGCAGGAACTCTTTTGGCAGAAATAGGAGTTATTTTTCCATATCGAGGGCCGCCAGCGAGCATAGCCTCCAGTACACGACGATAGCCGAAATTATTTTCTGGTGGCGGTACAACATGAAAACATCTACTGCTTGGTGATGAAAAAATATATATCCTGGACGAGAAATAAACTGCGCACACTTTAAGGCAAGTCACTAGAGCAGGCAATGGCGACGACAGCAGCAGGCGGGAGACTGGGTTCCGAGGCCTTTTATACGCTGGTATAGGCATGCAATTGGTTTGGA